>JBAJNP010011609.1:0-14518 GCA_036877545.1 Yasuhikotakia modesta | reverse complement strand
TTACAGCTCCACCAAACAGGGCAGCCAAATAAATGCTGAGTCTTGAGTGTAATTAGTCACATTTAGGAGCCACTAATGGACTGTCATTGAATTCCACAGTCCACTGTCACTATGGCAATATATTACAAGGTGAGGAATCCTGCGCTGTGATTGGCTCCTACCTCACATATGTACGGCCTCTGGGCAGAACTAATTGGTTAGCTTGCTAGTTACTAAAATCAATGCAAAACCCTGTCAGATCAATCATAAGAAAGAAAATTCACACGTGAGGTTAATTTTTTGATTGCTTCTTTTAAACAGCAATGACATTAAAAAAAAGCTACTTGACACTTTTTCTCAAGTCTGAATTTTTCTCCTATAAAGCAGTAACATAATCTCACATGTGTCTAGAGTTTCAGACTATGCTTTGATCTGCCATGATAAGGCTTTTATGAAAAAGTCATATGAATATTTTTACCTTTATACAGTAAATGTATGTCAAATTGTTTTAATCTTAACACCTGAGACATCTGAGCTGATAGCTAAAACAGATATAGTCCAACATACAACTCCATGTAGTCCCTTCAGCTATAAGAAAGACTACAATACAGTGCAATACAATAAAACTACAGTACAGAAAGCTTAAAGAGACATTTTGCTGTTGATAAAGAAACATTTATAAGTTTGTAACATATTACAAGGGTGCATTAACAAGACATACAATAAGTGTGAATATAGACAAACCCAGAGGTCTGACACAAGCTGGCACATGCCCTGGAAAGAAGTGTGTGTGAGTGTGTGTGTGCATTGCTGTTTTTCATTAAAAAATCTGCTCTTATCAGGAAAAACATTAACTTTCAGCAGCACCTAATTGCCATTATAGTCCAATACATTACTTACAAGTACAAATAAGTAACATGCAGTTAAAGCAAAATGTTTTTTAACAATACAAAGATACCAACAAAAAAAAAATCACAAACGTATTGTATATACATACATCACCTGTTCATAATACAGACTTATACACACACCAGCTGTACATTTGACAGTCTACTGTGCCTCTGAATGGTGGATTGTCACTGCATTGTACTGGTCTTCCTCTGCTCAACACAACATTACAGCACATCATTGCAGCTGTGTGTGTGTCTGTGTGTGTTAGGGAGAGATAATGAGTGCCTGTCAGTGCTTGAGTCACACACCCTCTTTCCATCAAGCTGCCTGCCTCTCGATCAATCACAGCACCATCGCTGGCCTGCCCTGTCACTCATCCACATATCTGCTGAACTCACCCTCCAGTGTGTTTGTGTGTCTTTCATTTACACAGAAGTCAATATAAAAGAGAGATGAAAGCTCTAGTGGGGTCTAATGGGAAATCATAGTATGTGTGTGTGTGTGTGTGTGTGTGTGTGTGTGTGCATCAACGCCTGATAATCCCACAGGAAGTGCTTAATGAGAGACTGACAGTGTTGATACTGTACAGGAGTGAACTGAAGAGATAGGAGGAGCGCTCACCGTTACGATTCATTAACGCTGTACAGGTTTATATATTTACAAACAGCAGCTGAGGCATCCTAATCTATCACACAAAAATAGACTATCATATGAAAATCTATCAGTTCTGTTTCATTCTGAGGGCTGTGACTGTAGCGGCAGGCTGGCAGAGAGCCTGCATACTGATTTCTGGGTTGGTACATTGAATATTTATTTTAATAACTGCCATTAATAATGTACATGGAATATTACCAGTTGGTCGATCATTGTCGCTAAATAAACCCAGACAGGGTGATCTGTACTTGGAGTTTATTTTGCGATAACAGTTTCCTTGTCTTGCTTATTACACCTGCTGTCCACAAAAGTAATTAGACATATATTGTTTTCAGATTAAATCATTTATGAATTATTATTACATAAAACTTTAAGGCAGTACTGGTACTAGTAGCTTTCATTAAATCAGTTTGAGACATATCAGATGGTGTGGATGGTGTGACTGACCAATCAGAACAGAGTATTCTAGAAAGTGTTATATTAAAAAGGGTTGTAGGAAATGGACCAATGAGAATTATTATAAACCTAATCATCATTTGCATTAGGACGATGGTGACATTTACATCTAAATGGTAATTTATTTTAATTCAGTTTAACCCCTAAACTCCCAAAGTGTACATTGCAACCTGTTAAAATCATATGGATTCTGCAGATTTAATGAAGGCAACATGTTTCCTGATTGCCTGTCAGGGCATGTGCAATCTGCATCAGTCACACGTCTTTTATGAAAGTCTATGATGGTGATGGTTGATGAATGGATTTCTGAGCGTTCTACATTTGTCACATGCTGGGTATGAAAGCTGCAACCTGTTAATACAGGCGCTGAAATGAATCTGAACCCCAGGCACAGTCTATATAAAACAGGTCTGAGGCCTTCCTTATCTGCTCCTACCCATCCATAATCCATCTGAAGCATCTGTATTGTATATTGTGTTTTGTACATTTCATTGCTTTACAAATAGACATTGGGTTTGCACACACTTAAATCCTGAACTTTGTATTGTTCTATTGCTGTACATACAATGACTTCCAATAACAACCATTCTGTTCAATTCCATTCAGTTCTGTTCAGTTCTCCATCCAGTACAATGCAACTTTAAGCAGCACACACACACACACACACTTACAAAGTCAAATATCTGCTCCACGCAAACACTTCAATGTGAGATTGTGTTCTGCCTGTTTAGTTTGTTTGCTTTACCAGTCAGATCAAAGCTACTGTAAATACTGAAAGAACAGAGCAAGCAACATTTACTGCCCATTTCTGTGGGGAAAGTGAGCAAGACAGATACAACAAATATAAATAAACACACAAAAAAAGACAAAAATCGAGTGTCTGAAAGAGTGACACTTTCCTATGCAAAACTATGCAGCCACAAGCAAGAGTATGCAGGCTGTTGGCAGAGCATGCAGAGCATTGCTTTATGGTTGCTAGGGTGTTGTGGATCGTTGCTAGGTGGTTGCTTTATGACATCAGTCAGTCACTAAAATCCTAAAATCTTGAGAGACATTTCTGGTGTTTTTGTATTGCGTAGCTTTCACACCATTTGTTTTAACTATGTATAACTGTATACATCTATAGTGGAGAAATATATTTTCCACTGAAAGCTTTGAAGCGGAAAGGGGTGTTTTTATTTTTTATAGCCTTCAAAATAGCTGAAAAATCTTCTTTTTATAAACACGAGCGTCTGTAGATATTCTGCCAAGAAAAGCACGAAACGGCTCCTTTGTTTTGTTCATAAGCTTGTTTACATCCGTGCTGGAAGTACGATGATGCGTTTCCTCCTTTTGTTTACAGAAGCTGATTTTCATATAATCTGTAGGGGAAGGGTCATGCGCTGTTATGGTGTATATAAAGATTTTCATATATATACAGTCTTACGTTCTGTTCATGGTTTGTTTACATGTTCTCAATAACCACAAAACAGGGCTCAGCCACAAATACAACTTTCTGCATGGAACTCTATAACATGCTTTGATAATATGAAGCATGTTTGTATGTTTAAAATAAACTCCTTTACCTTGAAGTTAAGCGTCAGTAGCAATGCTGTAGCATTAGCCAGAGCTATTAACTACTGCTGCTGTATAAAAATACCATTTGTGTGTCGAATTAATGTTCACTTTCTGTGCCATTAATCCTTAAACATACACAACTATACATTTAGCAAACTGAGCAGCTAATTAATTACACTAATCCAAGGCTATAATTTAATGCTGTATGGAAAGAGAGCAACGGTATATGGTGATAGCGCTACACCACGCAGAACCTGATTATGGAATTACAGTCATTTGTTCGTCTACGTTAAGTAATTTACTAATTCTCACCAACACGTACTGCAAATAAAGTGCATGCGGAAATAAGCGTATAATAATCGCTTGCGGGATGATTGTAAACAGAAACTAAATTCATTTTTTTCAAATAATTTGAAATAAACTTCACAAATTAGCAAGACAAATAACACATTCACCAATAAGACATTTTAAAAAGTTGCACTCATTCATTCACTCATTCAGTGTTTTTTGACAACGTTTTTGCTCTTTGCTTTTTGGATGTTGTTCAAATACTTTTATGTCTGTTTGCACAACAGCAGAGCTGCACATTTGCATATTAACATCATGAATGCAATAGGACACGTGACAGTTCGATTACTCGATTATGGGCTGAATCTCTCTTACACTGGCCCCAGGCCAACTTTATTGTCCAGCGCTGCCATACATTTTAAATTTATGTGCATGTTTTAAATTTATGTGCATGTATGTGCAACTTAAGTGCATGTTTATGCAGCACATTTCTGCATGGATTGTTTTGTGATCCCTTTGCTTTGCAGGGACCGTCTCTAAAATATATCGGACCTTCTAGATTTGATACATAAGATGGTCCTAAAGTCACAGCAGATAAAACCAGTTTAATTCTAAAGGTCAGAGAGAGATTGGAAAACGGTCATAAAAAACTAAATTGTCACAAATTTATATTCACATTTTAAGTGAGCCTTGGAGTGTAAAAGAAATTAAATGATAAAACAATTATGATATGACCCCTTCAAAGCAATTGCTCAGTTGATTCTTTTTCACTTTCTTTATTTCTTAAAAGTATGCCAAGCTGTTCTATGAAAAGTGATCTCACACATTATAATGAGTGGAAACAGGCTCAGAACAGAACCTATTCTTTATGTAATTACAGACAGATAGAGCTATCTCAATTTTATAGTTTATACTAATTAGAAAATTTAATATTAAATATAGAAAACCTCCCATTGACCGACATTGTCTGGCACAAAATATCCAATCTACAACAATGCCACTGGGGTGTGTGCATACTGAACTGGAATTGGTCTGATAGCAGCTGTTGCATTGCCACAACCTATGTTGATTCTCACCCACCCACATGCAACCGAAAACAAGATGTGTGTCGACACAAAGAGTTTACAATTGTACAACCTCACATACCTACAATCAAAACCCACATTTTTCCAAACTAAACACTTAAAGGTGTTTGTGTGTGTGTGTGTGTGTGTGTGTGTGTGTGTGTGTGTGTTTGTGAACTGTGAAATGTCAGATTATGAGACACGTTTGTGGACTGAGTAACCCGGGTCACTTTAATAATTTACTATAACACTGATAACTGAGCTTACATAATGCATAAGCAGAGAAATGACAAGCCACAGCTTAGTGAAATACATGGTGTATGAGTTTGCATACTGTACACGCACTGCATAATCCATCCCAGCACACACACACAAACACAATTTTGTGTTGCAATCATTGTAGGGACTTTTCATTGACTTTAATGGTTTTAATACTAGTTTTATTACTTATGGAATAAGTGTCCCCACAATGTAGATGAAACCTAAGTCGCACACATGCATAGGCATTCAGTTGAAAGTTATAGCAAGCGCTGTGTTAATGTCTGTTGATTATACAAGACGTCCTCCAGGGAAATGATAATTTAACTAGCAAAGCAGCAGATTTAGCAGGTTGTGGCTATCAGGCAAACTCTTCAGTGCATGACCGATAGTGTCTACAACAGCCTGGCTATGCAAGACCAGCCCTGTCTGATGAGGACAGACAGAGAAACAAATGACTAATAGAAATAAAAATAGAAATATTCTAGATTCTTTTTACTTCCTTTTTTTACCTCATTTCAATCATTCTAGTCATCACTTATGTTTCTTTTTACAATGTACACACTTTTTTTGTAGTTTATATTTACCTAAATTAGCAATTTAAAAATTAGAAAAATGATAAATCTATGGGTATAAAGTGAATCAATGAGTTGTTGTCCAGCCCTTTAATCCTATTAAGTTTATCCCGCTGTTATCATATATTAAGATTGTCACCTTAAACTTCTTAGACCTTTTAAACCTGCTTACTGCAAACTACCTGTTCCATCCGATATCCCAGATTTCAGCCAAATCAGCCTTAAATGACCTGCTTAACCATGTGTAAAAGAAAACCCATTAAAATGTGGAGAGATATGTGAGCAATAAAACCAACCTCAGTGTCTCAGCCATGCGCCTCAGATCCTCATTCTGCTGTTTCAGTCTTTCCAGCTTGGCCAGGATCTTGGACAGCTCCCTGCTGGAGCGTTCCGGATGATCATTGTCCCTCACGAGGTGACCCCCGATGTAGAAAAGCAACGTACCCCAGGCCAACAGCACCAGCATAATCCATCGCCACGAGCCCGTCCACGGACGCATGACGCCTACTGCTGCCCTGCACACCCTCCTTTCACAACACAGAAGTTTGAGACATGCTCACACACCACCTCGGGGGTCTTCCACAGCGGAGAGGGGGTGTCAAGGGTCGTGGGGCTCTCTTGTGTTTGTGTGAAAAGGCTTGGAGGTTATATCCTGACAGCGGCCCCTCAGGGAGAAGGGGCGGAGTGTTGGAGTATGTGAGGATCGTTTCTGTCTGTCTGAGATCTTCTGAGAACTTCGGAGAACCGATGGCTTAGATTAGTTGCTCTTCCTCCAGGGTCTCTCCAAGGGTTCCTGCCTCTGTAAAAACACAGCAGCATGTGTGATAAGTAAGATGGCAGGACATGCTTGTAGTAACAGCGAGAGATAAATGCATAAGTGAGATTATAAACTCCGCCCTTTTGTCTCCTCATGGATATAAGACTGGAACGGGAACCACTGCTGAGAATGCTAGTCACACAGTTATTAAAGAAGATTAAAATGAGCTCAAAATGTAATTCAGATTCAAGTCAGCAAAAAGTTGAGGTGTGAGTTTCTAATTATCTATTCTTCTGTACTATTAAAACTAAGTGCATGTTGAAAAAATGAATTTATATAGACTATGCTTATGCTAAAAACATATGAGAATTTCTATTATAATTTAGCACATCCATAGTTCAATTCAAATTTTTATAAAGCTTTGTCTAATTCACTGCCCAATTTAAGGACACAGTCTACCACACAATGATGCTATTTGTGCAGTACATAGTAAACAGTGTACAGTAGGCAAATTTTCTACATACAAGGAACTAAAACACATCTCTAATTACACTAACCTGTTTTGAGTCTAGCCAAAGCTAAGGTAGAGAAACATCAACAGAAAGATATGTTATCTGTTTATTGCCTATTTTTTAGCATTGTGTACTACGCTCACTCATCGCTGTTTTATCTCTCATCCTCAATTCAGACTCACAATCGTTTATTTTGCCACTGCAATCTTGCGCTGCAGATTCAGGGTCGCTGAAAAGCGTCGCAGGACACGCTGCGTCGCTCGCATGCATTCCGCCTCTGTGACTTCCGCTTGACTCGAGAGCGCCTGTACATTCATTTATTGACTTAGATGAGCAATCACAGCTGAACTACATTTGTATGACAACCTTAAGTTAATACACAGCTTTCCCATGACTAGCCACGGCATATTTTAAAAGCAAACAGATTTACGGAGCTGGAATAATGTGCCACTCACCGTGCATGTAAAACGAGGCTGATGGATGAGAGTATGTGATAGATAGGGGAGCGTAGGTAGTGCTTATCCTTTATTATGAATGAGGGCGGAATATAGCGACCCATTATAGATTTCTGCGCAGAGCATATACAATGCGTTATAGATTGTGGTGGTGTGTCAGAGCCAGTAATCAAAGGCTGCAGTGCGGGACTCAATCAATAGAGTGACCTTCTGCTAGTGTCTAAGTACAGCACACCGGCGGCTATTTACGCACATCACTACCGCAGTCGACGGGACGTATGCAAACTGAGCCCTACATGTAAACAACAGGCATTGCAGACGCTCCTGTTAGCATGCACAACATTATATATAATGCAAGCTACAGCTATCCTACACAGTAGAGGGGTGGAGCTATCATGGCAAACAGGTTTATGTAGACAAATTTACGGTAAAAAGCCTCACTTCCCTGCTTATTTTTGGAATTGTAGCAGTGATGTCATAAAAATGTTAAAATGGCTGCCCACCTCCATTGAATGCCAATGTGAATGCTACTAGTATGCACTGGTCAGACATTTGCATAACATGCAAATTAAGTGCTAAGAGATAAAATTTCCAACACTAAATTCCAACAGTTTTCCAGGACTTACCTTGCATTATAAGTGGGCCTCTTGTAAACAAAATTGAACTCAACAGAAATGTAAACTATGGCCTCTTTAAATCAAGTCACTATTGTCAGCACTATTCTCAACTCTTTATTTAGCGCAAATGCATTTGCAAGAAATGGTGACATTTAATTTCTTCAGGGCTGAAGTGTGCAACACAGGACAGTCCTTTTATTTACAACACTAAATAAAGTGCCTCTCCACAATGACATTGTACTTATTTAAACTTATAATTAACTCTGTACACTCAGGGGCGAAGCAGAGATTCCTAGTTTCCCACACACACATATATATCAGAAGCACAGACTCAACATCCTTATTACAGAAATGTCACCACTGACTGCTATTAGTATTAGTTTTAAATGGAAAATGGGGCAAGTTGTTAAAATGCTGCATTAAACTGAACCGGATGATTTGGTGCTGAAAGAGAAATAATCTCTAAACTGCACCGCCCCGCATGAGTGCATGAGCCCTTCGCATCTGCTTCTACAGCTCATGAATTACTGAGATCTGCATAGGGACACAGCAGCCTGCTGACAAGGACAGCAATACATCAATAATTAATGGATGCAATTATGAAAGTGTTCCTGACTGAACAAGTTGGGCAAGTTAAGCTTGAGCTTTGGGTCTCACTAATATTTCTTCTAAGTTAGTTACAAATGCAAGGGTTTAAACTGTACATATAAACACAAATATACACCATAGAAACTGTTATATTATGTATAATTGTTGATGTATTATTGACATAAAGACACAAAAAGTTTTTGTGCACTTGCACTAGACACAGTCGCACTAGCCCTGAAGAAACCTATTTTGTCAACTGCCCATCTTTCTTGGTAGAACTTAATGTGTATCATGTTGTGAGGCACTTGCTGTTAGCCAGCACTAATATCTAGCTTGTTCTTCAGTTTGAAACTATAAAACACACTGAGCCCATAAACCTGACACAGCTGAGCAGCCATTTATACAGTCATGCTACGATGACTTTCACCATTAGCTTTTCCTACCTCAGACCTTCAATGTACCATGAGACTTAATTGCCCTGTTTAACAATTTTAAAATGCTATGCTTTTTCTTAGCAGTGCTGGAAATGACAGACTCTTAAAACATCAAATAGTAATGTTTAAAAATCAATATTTATTGATTCAATGTTATAATGACAAACTATCACATTTGCTGCTGTGTTTCCAAACTGTTTTGTATGCAGGACTCTCACAGAACCACTTTATCAACACCAAAACTTTCGGCATTATTTATATTACTCCAATGACCATTATTAAAATTCACTTTTAAACTATAAACTAATGAGAATGTAGTTGACAAACACTCTCAAACTCACCGCGTCTCTCCACCCCCCTCCTTTATTAAAACACCTGAGTTTGCTAGTCTTTCACGTTTTGACCTTTCTGCAGACAGGCATGGAGAAACTTTCATGAGGAAACAAAAACGCAACAGAAATCCTGCCTACTCCAACAAGGAAAGACATCAGTTACAAGATAAAAGCCACTGCGTTACTGGGATAAAATGGCAAACTTTTTGTTTATGTAACCTTTCTCAATACCTACTTGCAATGCTTAAGAGAGGAGTCATCTTAATATTAGATCTCAGAAGATTACATGGATCAGATGTGACATTCCAACTTTAAGTGTATGTACCAAACCAACACAACACACAATTAACGTAAGCTCCTCTCACAATACATTAAAACCTTTACCCACTTAATCCCCTGACAGCCAATGAACATTAAAGACCAACAACAAACACACAATTCTAAAGAGAAATTATAGAAACACAAAATAAGTAGTTCCTCAAACCAACAATACTAAACTTCATATCATTATAATTTCATAACTTCATAACACTATCGCAAAGAAATCATATTTCATTTACTTCAGCAAAAACATGATAGGAGAGTGAGAAAAACAGCATCTACTTACTTTTCCAACCTTTGCTTCACGTACTGATAATATTATATTATAATATAATATTGTAATATTATAGCATACATTTTTATATTAAAAGTTTAGTACCTCACCTCTCTTATACGTACACACATTCTTGTATTCAAACACCGGTGTATGAGGTTCTACAAGTGTAACCTGAGTGTCCCACCCATATGGTTAACCTGCAATAAATCCAGGAACCTAATTATGTACTTTAGTGTAAATATATATGTCAATTGTTCTTAGAATAACTGACCAGAGTCTGTTACAACTTGTGTGTTTAATTTTATGAAAGGTTTGGACACATTGCTGTCTAAATAAATTGTTTTAAAATTACTTTTAAGAACTGTTTTAAATTTAATAAATTGCTACATCAGTGAAGGCATATTTGTCTCATAACACACAGCATGTTGTCATTTTGTCAAATGCTCAAATTGAATTAAAATGGTAAATATGCTGTCTAAACAAATGAGCCTTAACAAAACAACCAGAACTTTCCAAATGTTAGACAACAGATCAAACAGATCAGATAAAGAGAATCTCACTGCAGGAAGTGCATTTTTTCCTAAAGCCCTGGTTAATTTTTGATCCTACCGTATGTTGCATTGAAAATGCATGTTGACCTTTTTAGCATATGCAGCATAAATAGACATAATGACCATTTTTCCATTTTTGAAGTATAAGCTTTAGTCACACACTCACACACACACACACACACACCATCCAGAATAATAGACTCTCTGACTTCCTGTTCTTTTCTGCACTTAATGTCAGCTGAACTCCTTTCATCAACAGATGTATTCTGGGAGCCCTATATGTTTATGGACCACTCCCACTAACTGCATTATCCAGCCTGTTTTTCCATCACACTCCAGTACGGATTTATTGTTCTGTGAGAACCTCTGTGTGCCCTCCTTTCCTGTAGCAGATATGTTTAAATCATCCAGACAGAAGAAAGGGTTAATCATTTACTATAAAAAACTAGCATGACATCCTCGGGTGTGGACTATACGCAATGTGTTTACTGTTATTGTGCCGTGTACAGTATCTAGAACAGTCATGCCTACAAGGCCTTAAAGTGAACAGGTTACTGAGGTCTTCACACAGACAAACAAACACTCCAAAGTTTCTGTTCCTTTTGCATTCACACTGAACCTAGGTTACACCTCAAACGGCAAGAATTTGGTTAATTAAAATACCATCTGACCTTGCTACTTGCTAATATATTTAATATTTTATGTTTACGTTTCATATGTGAAGAATTTTGGTGACATTTAAATATAACATTATAAAAAAACATTAAATGTCTTTCATTTTCAAAAGTTTAAAGAAACTGTATCCCAGCCAAGCCTCTCAGCATTGTGCAGTATTAATGGTTCCGCATTAAACACTGTAAATCTCTCCATGGATTCTGTGCTCACTGTATTTTTTGGCTTACAATGATGAATAGCCACAGAACATCAGGTGTTTACACAGCAAAAGGAAAATACACCTTATCTTGACAGTCAGAGGTGCGTTTAGTCTTACTTAAGTTGAGGAAAACACACACTGTGCCTGTCAGACGCACAGTCCCAGAACCACCATGCTAACATTCGCAGTACCTGAGCACAGGATCAGCTAAGTAAAAGGCATTTTCACATGCTAACGTATATTTGTTTAAAGAAATAAATATAAACTTATGGTTTTGTGTTGACAAATTTGTACTGAATGTAAATATGAAATGGCTAAAAATGAAGTGTGGAGCATTTAACGACAAACTCTACAGTCTCCGCCACCATTTATTAAGTAGCATAAATAACCTCCATCACTCATTTTCACCTGGGGAAAACTAACCCAACCTGTCATGTTTTGCTCGTCCACATTCTTCACTGCAGAAGTCTAAAGGAGGAGTTACACAAACTAGTAAGCATTTGGCACAACGTTGTGCTCACCACAGGGTTAATTCTTACTGCAAATCTGAAAGCTGTTTACTTGTGAATAAAGACATGCAAATCCATCACATGAAAATGTGGCCTTAAAGTTAACTTTGCATGTTACGTTTTGCATATCAGTAGACTGATCAATGTTCCCCTACCACTGCCTTCTTTCCATGCAGACAGAAAACATTTCTCAGAAGGTTAAAACAGGAGGTGTCTTAAATTTGATTCCATGATCTTCAGTATGTCACTAAAGCTGTGAGTGATTAAATCAACAAATTCATTGCAACATATGAACCACATCCTGGAACAATACAGAGATATCAAGAACAATGTTTTCTGCTACTATAAGGAGCTTAAAAGGCAGTTAATGATTTTCATTTGCAAATAGTCCCCATTGCGTTGGGCACAAGAACTTGGGCACAAGGACTTGGGCACAAGGTCCCCAAGTCCTTGTGTTAGAGAAGATTTACACGCACCAATCACCAGCCTCCTGCCCTATTACTGCCGGCCCAAATCCAGAGTCACCGCAGGAGCAGGTGGCCAGGAGGACGGGCACAGACACAGAACACCGCTGGCAGGGATGCAATGAGGTGGACCTGATGCGTATTATTGCATCTAGAAATCCAGCATTAGGTCATTTTTCTGGAGTGACCGATCTTCCCATTTGCAAACATCAGGTGTCTTCAAGGCCCGGGAATGGCATGACATACTGTAGATGAACTGCAACAAAGTTAATGGCCAGTTGGCACAGTATCTCTTGACCTACTGGCTTGCCTGCATAAAAGGAAACTTTACTTTTGTAGCACTATAAGGACATGATAACCAATTTTGATGATTCTCCAGATATTTATACACCTACCTGCTAAAACATTCAACCTTTTATCTGCCTTTTATATGTGTAATATCTTACAGATGGAGAAAATGCCAAACAATAAAATCTCTATGACACTATACTGACTGCCTGACTAGAACCGTCATCATATGTCTTTATTCTTTTACACAACAAAGGCAAATTCTGTCATCGTTTACACACCTTCAAATTACTTTCTTTGTGGGACATTATTCAAAAGACTGTTAAAACCTGAATTATTCACTGGAAATGATCTCATCCAATAAACTGCAAACTGCTGCAACTGAATCTCTGAGTAATGAGAGATTTAGAAACCATTTCAGTCAGATTTGTGAATGAATCAGACTCATTTTGTCACTGGCTAATCAAAAGCTCCAATGCAAAAAAACTTAAACATTAACAATTCCCTTATAATGCAAAAATGGTGCATGTAGACAAAGTTTTCAAGAAATAAAAATGTTCATTTCGGTCTGTATGGTTTCAGGGCTGGTTTTAATACAGCACATACAGTCCTATGAAGTAGCTTAATTACAGCTTTTACAAGGGTTTTGTGTTCTTTTTTAAGACAGAAAGCTTCAGGCCCTGTTTATGTAATTGCTTGAGAAACAGCACAAAACGTCTTGAGAAGTTTTCTTTTGTGTTCTGCACAGAAATGCCATGCAGGTTTCACCTGAGGGTGAATAAATAATGGGAGAATACTCATTTTTGGATGAACTATTCTTTGAAAATGAAGCTGTGAACTGTTTGTGTGATGTTTCCAGACGCGTGGTAAGACTGTTAGCACTGCAGCTGAAAGTGTGAGTCCTGCAAGAAAACCTGCTAGTTCGCAAAACGGCTGCAGTGAAGTGAGATACTATGAGAGAGAATGCGTTACTCTGGTTATGTTTTGTTTCTGTGTGCTGTGACGCTGACTGAGGTACATGTAAAAGGTGTGGCCTGAGGCTACTTCTGATCACCTGGGAAAAAGGTCACACCTGCTCGGAAAGAAGACACGTTTTCTAAGGGTTTGTGTGTGTGAAAAAAACAATTATGCAAAAGAGTGGGTCTGTCGGAACAGGGGGTGGGAGGGCAATTATGAGAGGAAAGCTTTGGTTTGTCTCTTTCATCAGTTTTATATTCATTAAATATCACATTAGGCAGGCAACACCTGTTAAGGCAATCTGGTGTTGTCTCTGTAGTTGAGTGTGTGTATAAGCATTTGTGTATTTGTTAAACAAAGCCGAATCGAACTACACTGAATACTTGAGCAACTTCAAATCAGTATAAAGCATTAGCAGCCACTGTCTGCAATTGATTCATAATAATGCCTTTACAATTAAATACAAGTACAATACAGTACTATAGCATACAGTATCATCTATGCATATTGTCTTACCCAAGTCATATCAACCCATATGTTTTAAATGGATAATATTTTATATTAGATAGTAATATTTTGACCCCTAGATGCTGTCTTTCTTCAGGGACCCACTTCTGTTCATTTTGACCAAGCACAAATCAAATCACTTATAAGTTAATAGCACACAATAATAGCACACAGCAGGCATTCACATCTACAGCACAAACAGCTCAGTACAAGCTGTAATGTGTCAACATGTAATACATAACCTAAAAATGACATAATAACAGTAAGGGTTCCCCTGGCCATCGCCACTAACAGCCATAACCTCTGTTGACATTGTATATTACTACACAGCCCTTTCTATTTAATTGTAACAT
>JBAJNP010011608.1:0-14522 GCA_036877545.1 Yasuhikotakia modesta | reverse complement strand
CACACACAGCATCACACACACAGCATCACACACACACAGCATCACACACACCATAAATAGACTCATGAGCCATTTAAGTGCCTCTAATAAAACATTACAGACAAAAATCTGGCAATATTTGAGGCTTTAAAACTGACCTGTGAACAAACCTCTGGCAACATAAAGGTCATTTATCCAGAGGGAAGAATAACTGGATGAAGTTTGTTCCCAAACTTAAGAAACATACAAACATGTTTTACAACCAGACATACAACCTACATACAACCTACATACAACCTACATACAACCTACATATAACCTACATACAACCTACATACAACCTACATATAACCATATAAGCCTCATGTTCTCGCTGTGAACGCGCGTCATTCATTTATAAAGATCACGATTCTCACACCTGCGATCCGCGCAAATCCTCTCAACGCCACGAGCAACGCGGCGCGTCGTTCCCACGGTCCCGCCGCGTCAATCCCACAGTTCAGCGCGACGCGTGACGCGCGCGGCTCCCATAGAAACGCCATGAAAACGCGCGCGCGCTCGTGTCCGTATGAGATCATAACAAAACAGCTGCGGAAACACGCTGTGATTATTACTGTGATTATTACTGTGATGTTTATCACCAGTCTGAACCGATTCGCGTGCATCGTTTGTGTCAGATCGTGTAAGTTGTTTGTATAAAGTTAATAAGTCGCATGACTTTAATAAACAACATAAAGTGATGGTGGTTATAATGGTTATAATGGTGTGTCTGTATGCGCGGACAGGCTGGGAGCAGAACTGCCCCAGTGTGCAAGCAGATGCACATAAACTATCATCTGTGATGAGCTCCATCATTAAAGCAGAGGATAGTTACAAACATACATCAGCTCCACAGATTCTCTGCGCACTTTTATGTAGAGCAGCTGTAACTGAACAGTTTTTCCTCCATGCACTCCAACAAGAAACATTATTAATGCAAAAATGATATGAGAAAAAAATGATATGAGAAATGTGCTGATCTAAATAGATGATGGTAAATGGGTGTCTGCCTGTATGGTGCTGTTTGGTTAATCCAGAGACATTGCTGAGGTCATATTAGTGTAAAGTTTGTGATATTAGTGCTCAATAATTGTGTGACATGTATGACATGGAAAATGCAGTTACACAGAAACCTGAAGACTGAGCCAAATAAACAAACACAGAAAAACAAATAAACAAAACTACACAAACAAACTCATGTTCCTTCAGGCGGGATATAAAAGATGTTGCAGCATCTGAGCAGGTAAAGATTTACTGACCACCTCCATCATAACAGAAGCACAAACTCATGCATGCCGCCGTGTTCTGCCCTCTAACCTGTAAGCTGGGCGGCAGGAGGCGTGAGGGATGCCGTCAGAAACGCCCTTTACCTCCGGCGCTGGAGCGGGTCTCTCCCCGGCGCCTGCGGCTCCTCCGCGCGCTCCTGCTGTCGCTCAGGTCCGATGCTGGATGTAAAGACCATCACCCGCGTGTTTCGGCCTCTGTCTCCCGCATCAGCATCTTATTCTCTCGCATCTTTTACGGTGCGTTTCAAGCGCCCTTCCACCGCCAGACCACGCCCCCGCCCCGCCCCCACACTGCCATTAACCAATAGAAATGTCGCACCAGCTCGACGTGCCAATGAAACGTAAGGGGCGGGCATCGTTCTATCTCACACGGATGATGTAATGGTCCGGTTCCGGACATCAGCCCTGACGTCATACCCTCATATGCCTGTGTGAGATACATGCATCCTATTGTGACGTCATTAAATGTCGCTAAACGTATCATATGGAATATAGGTGCAGTATATGTACATATATATGTGCATATACGTTATATATGTAAATTATATATTATATATGTTATATACATTATACTATATACATTATATATGTAAATTATATATGTTATATACATTATACTATATACATTATATATGTATATATACGTGCACATCTGTGTTCAGTCAGTTTAATAGTATCCATGAGGCTGTAGTTTTCCACACATCTTATATTGTAAGTATTTGTATTGTTAGCAGGATACATTACTTTAAGTTGCTTTAATTCTGCAGCGTTTGAAACATTTCAGAATGAGATCTGAGGCGTCTCTCAGACAGATGTTTGATCACATATTCTCTCTTTCTCTCTCACACTGTAAAATTACAGCTCAGCGTTGCTCTAATATCTCATGTATCTGAGTTTCTGTGGGACACGATGTTTCTCCAGATACTTTGGGGTGAGGGACCATAAAAACAGCTGGACATGAGCAACAAAACCAGGAATGACTGATAACTTACTGGAGGAAGATCATGTTTACAGCCTCATTATCGACATCTTTCTTACTGTCACACAAAAGCTTTCCTGTAAAACACTGATGTGACGTCATTATTGTGTCACATTGGTCATATACAAAGTGCAAAATCAATCCCAACAGAAAATACATTTTTTCAAATCATGTATGCAAAACAAACTAATATAAAGAAAATCTGTTTATGTCTGTCTTTTATAGAAACTGTCAGTATCGCATTTTCTGATTTTCTTTCTGATTATTTCTCTATATGGCCATTAACATCTGTTCTGTATTCAAAGGTCACATGAAATACATGAGAACTGGGTTGTGAACAGATGAAAAAAGATGAGAATGGGGTGTTTGGTTTTAAGGCTTGTTATTGTGCTGAGCTGTAAGTCTGTCTGCATCTGCTTCCATCTGTACTGAAGGCAGAAATCCAGAGACCATCTCATGATTATTTACACTGTATATAAACACAGAGCAAACATCTTCTCTCACACGCTGGGATGAGGCATTTAAGGTTCTTTAGAAACATTTACATTTATGTTCCTACTACAACAACATATTGCTTCATATTTGCACATGTTGTGTTTGGGCTGTTGAAGGATGTAAAGTCAAAACCTTAAAGCTCCAGGCATCAGTTCATTTATTAGGACGATTCACTGACAGATGTCACGCTCTGTGTAATCTCACAAAGGTCTAAATAAAACTGGTGTAGTTCACTGTCATCTCATGTTTAGAGGGAAACCCGTGGCTAGTTTACAGCTCAGACACGCTCAATGGGAAAAAATCACATCCGTTGGGATTAAGTGGGATTAAGCAGCAAATATTAATTCCCACAGAGCGGCTGATAAACACACAGCCAAGAGATTTTCTGTTGATGATGAGAACGAATGCTTGTATTACAGATTTGTTTCTTTGCTTCTCAAACTCATATTCTTTAAAAGCTATAATGCTTTTCTTTATAGAACGATGCATTGTGGTAATGACAGGCTCTGGAGTTGAGGAGGTGATGCAGTCGTGTAGCTGCAGCAGATGCGGGAGTGAGTTTGAATCATGAAGGAAGGATAAAGATAGATGAGTTCTCCTCATCACGAGTCAGTCCTACACACAGTCACGCATCTGACTCACAGTTACAACATGTGCTGTCATGATTATTAGACATCAGTTCTTTTGTAAGGGTCTGATCTTACAGAAAATTGAGGACAGCAGGTCAAATTTCACACAGCTCAGCAGTTCTGGTCCAGCTCATTGGTGTAAGAGCAAAAGCAGTTCTTTAGGTGTTTGTGTTAATGAGAGACCTGCTGCAGTCCTAGTTTCTAATGAATGTCACTTTCACATACAGTCTGTTCTCCCTGCCTCACTACAGGCCCACTTTAACCAAACAGGTCATTGTAATTCAGTTTATAGTGAAGGACAGAGAAGCACAGGAGAAAACAGGCAAAGATCAGTGCAGGACGCTGCTTTACATTGAGTTTAAATGCTTCTGAAGTCTGGAGCTTTTATTCAGAGATATTATGAATTTTTCAACATGATTTTCTTTTTTTATTCTTGAAAAAGCCTAATGTGCTTCTCTCTCTCTCTCTCTCTCTCTCTCTCTCTCTCTCTCTCAGAAGTAAAGGTCAGTGTTGAGACACAGGCATATAATAGTGCAGAGAGGGGTTTTTACCAGCTTGTGAAACTGATATTGTGACACACAGCCCTGCTTCCTCCAGCACAGAGATCTGATTAAAATGACAGATTCATTATAAGAGAATAATGGGGTTTTATTTAAGCAAATCAGTGGAGATTTGGAAAATATGAGGTTGGAAGATACGATTTCTCTAAAGTTCAGCTGTAACCTTTTCAAATGAAAGAAAACATTTCATGCACAAATGACACAGTGTAGATAAAAATGACCCAATTATCAGGGCTTTTCGTCCACATTTCAACAGAGCAGTGAGTTAATAATGTGCAGCCTTACAAACAAACCAAACACAGGAGTCACAAATATATTCATAGAGATTAACAGCAGCATGACTGCTGCAACATCTGCATGATTCTTGATGCGGCACTTCTGAGCGCATGTTAAACAGCAATGCAGGAATACAGCATGTGTTTACAGGTAGTGCTGTAATCACACTGTTAATTGGGAGTTAATGAGTCTTACCAAAGATCTTCATCACTGGGACCTTGGATGAGGTGCAATTAAAGCAAACCTGCAGTTTACAGCTCAATCATTCAGCGCAATATAAATCAGTGACCTGCTGCATGAGTTCTGCTGGCTTCCACCATCAGTCAACAGAAGATAAACAGTCTGTGATATTGTTACTCAGAATAAAGAACAAAAGATTTTGACCCTGTATTTGACTGTGACTGTAATTTTACTGCATTTTACTGAATGCTGTGCAGTAGACACTGTACACACTGTACGCATTAGACCGGAAATGAGTCGCATGTATTGCGTTGAGATGCGGTACATGTTCATCTTGTGCCAGTGTATGAATCAAATAGTATTGAAACATAAAGAATGCTAGAGGTCTGTTGTTATTCAGAGCGACTCCAACCTCAGTTCATGAACTGAAAGTTCTCCAAAACTTTCTAAACCAGGCCGGTTTATCCTCAGAAGGTTATTCCAGGTTTGACTCAGGGAATCCAGCCCTCGTCTGCATTTGTTCAGTATCAACACTCTCTTCCTTTCTGCCTGTCAGTCGCTCACGGCAGCATCGTCCTCAGCAGCGCAGAAGCTGAAGTTTTGTGCTTTCATCATTATCTCTGTTTTCATTTCAGCACTCAGCCATGAGAATGAAAGAGAGTTTGAAGAGCTGCACTGGTTCTGCTGTTAATAAGCGTGTTGTGTGACGGCTTCACCTGCCTTTAATTAACATCAATTCTCTCCTCACACGTTTCCTCCTCAGAGTCCCTCTGAGATTTGAGTTTAGAATTGGTTTATTTTCACATGCAGTGTGTATCCAGATTTTAGGTGGAGGAAAAGGAGACATTAGAGGCTTATTTTTGAATAGACACCAATTCTGTCAACTAATTTATTTAATAAATCATAAGTATTGTTCAGGAAATGATGTTAATAAATACATTAAGCAGTAAAGAACAAAATAGCATTTATTCACTTCATATTAGTTACAAGTCTCTTCTGTCTTTACAAAACATGATTAATGTTTATCACAAACACAAGTGATGTGCAGATGAAAAATAGTTTTGTCTCTTTCCAGCACATATTTTACAGTATACAGACGTTCAGAAAAATACAAGCCTCTCTCCCTTTATGAAATAAACTCCCAGACAGACTCATCTGGGAAAGAGAGATCAGGCCACAAAATCTGCTTCTCACCGGGCTGCATGTTTCTTCCTTACACACACAGACACTTTTTACACAAACATACGCATAGCGCAAGATTTCCCAACACATCATTGAATATATTCATACATCACAGTTTCACAACATTCCCAAGAGAAAAACAAGCGAAAGGTTTTTTTACAGCATCTGACGCAGCAGATGTTTAAATTCAGCAACTTGAAAAGCAAAACGAGGCAAATACATCTTAACAGTTTTCAGCCACAAGTTTCATCAAGTTTGGTTTGTGACTTCATTAGCAGGTAACAAGCATTGAACAGGTTTTGCACAATGAGAAAGAATCATAAGAAAGATGAACTGGTTTAATGGAAACATTTTGCTGATGGCAGAAACCTTTGCTGGTATTTAGAAATAATTTATAGAGATGAAGGACACTGTGCCCATATTCAGCCCAATCAATTATTCACTAAATGGCTTTTCTCTCATGTATGTCTTTATTTGCATAAAGGTTTCAGTAACAACATTTACCACATGCTGCTTAACAACAATCATTTACAGTGTCTTTGCACAATTAAAACACAATTCAGACATATTTTTACACAATTTTGGTTTTCAATAGGGTTTAAAAACAGGCATTACAGTAAAATATCTTCACTATTTTTCTTGCTATGCGCACAATAAATATTACTGACCTCCACAAGAAAATATCATTCTGGGATGAGTTTACAAAACAAATTAAAGTCTTGTCACTTTTAATACTAAAAGGGTTCGTCATTGGATGAGCAGAGATCCAATTTTAAGGCCTATTATAATGTGGTATTAAAATACCCAAACAGTCTTTGTAGGTCCAGAGACTTGCAGCATTAGTTTTATCATCTGAAAGTGGGCCCATATTTTAACAATATGACAAAGGCTCATAGAAATGACAATAATAAACCGTTTCTTTCCAGAAAGCTGTGAAATTGTCTGAGACACAGAAAACCCAATAACTCTAATGTTCTTCAAAATATACACATTCTTGATCATTTTTAAATCACGTATTATACACGTGTGTGTGCGTTCTAAAACAGAAAGAGTTTGAAAGAGATATGGCTCACAATTTTTGGTGAGATTTGTACATTTTTAAGCGTGGCAGTCTGTAAACATTGTGTTTGGGGATAAATGACATCAACAGTTTGAGGCGTGATGTCATGATGATTTGTGCTGATGTACAGAAAACCACAGTAGAGGAAAAAGCTCAAAGACATCAGCTGTTCAGACACAATGTGAGGCACAAGTAGCCGTCCACTTCTCCTGAAATCCAGACAGACGGAGAGAAAGTGACTCACTGCATCAAAGATTAAATAGAGGAAAATATTACTCACAAATCACTCACGTTACCATCACAGTGAGTTATCTCATATTGCAGGTTAGTTGTCAAGGAACCACAAGTAACTCACTGATGTCTCTGGTTAAATGAACTGCACCTCGCACTTCATGTTCATGAGCTGAGCATGTGTGGAAGTGAAGGAGGCAAAACTGCAGAAAACAGAACATTCAATGTGTCGTGGACATCATCTGTGACATCATCATCTGAGAGCTGTGATGAGCTGAACTGATTCTCAAGAGAACAAACAGTCATTCACTGACAGAAGTTCAGTTTTCACTGGTTGAGAATTTAACATCAGCTGTGGCTGCATCTCATTTAAGGGGTTTGACTTCAAACCTAACAGGATCAAACACAGCAGAACACAATCTGAGGTGCCTTATGACATAATGGCTTCATGCACCGAGCACATCCTCCTTACAATTACATAGATATTAAAGCAGAAGTCTATTAAAACAACTAGACCAACCTAAACAACTACATGTTTCAGTTCCAAGACAAACGCACCTAAAATGTAGCGTTCTACAAACTCAGGAAAAGTTAAAGGATAAAACACTGTGTTTGGCATTGTTGACAAAGCACCATACAAAACGGTCATACAGTCTTTATAGCGCCTATAGATTTATCTGCTGTCCATAAACATCCCAGCTTCCTACAGAATTCTGTACATAACCACAGCCTCCTTCCCCACAACAAACCTCTCACACGTAAAACTACAAGATGCAAAAACACACTGATCTGCAGGAAAGAGTCTCACCATGTCTTGACTTTCTCTTTACAATTGTATGTGTTGTAACACGTCACACACACAGTATAAGAACAGCTGACAGCAAACTACCATCATCCTCAGCGGCTAAAGCATCTCAATCCTCCGTCCGTGACTCTTCACAGCTGAGTACCAGTCCTGCACAGGGACACGTGTGTTTGGTAACAACAGGGTTGTTGTAGCCCTTTAACATGGCAGATGAAGAACAGAATAAAGCGTCTGAGAGACAGAATGAAATAAAAGGAAGCAGAGATGCTTTGAGATGATTGTACAAACAGCAGCTCTTTGGTGTTCTGCCGTTTAAGCTGACATGACATATCTGAAGTTTTCATCCTCTTTTCTGATGCTGCCAGAGAAAAAAACCTGATGATGAGACAAATAAAGAAACAAGAAACAAAGAACAAAATTCATTCTGTTCAAACTGGAACGTCTGCAAAATATATTTACAAGAAAAAGTTTCTGAAATAAGGGAATGTTGAAGATAATAAAGACTCCCCGGACAGGTCATCAGATCCCTCAAAAACTAACTGATGAACTCATGTGTCCACAAATCATTCTCTGTCAAACCGCCACATTTGTCTGTGTCTCTGTAATGCCAACAAAAATTGAACCTGCACTCAGATCTCAGACTCTAAATGCAAGCTTTCCACTTTCACAAACAAATCAGGTTCTATGAAAGAAAACCCTTTAAAGTGTTCGGTTAGTGTTACCTCAGCGGTTCAGAACTCATGATGTTACAGTGAGAAATGAGATCCAAGTTCTTCAAATGAAAACAGTCATTATGAGCTTCTGTAGCTGAAGTCATGTCTACTATCAACATAACAAAACCAAGGAAATATACACTGATGATCAAATAAAGTGTAAATCGTTTGTAAAAAGTCACCATCAAGCCAAGAGCCGTGCTGCTCTGTCGACCAATCAGAAAGGAGAGCACACTCCTCTTGCTGTGACATTACTGGAGCAGATGCTCCAATCAACACCAAGCAGAACTTATGGAGAGCTCCATGTTCTGCTCCTCGGCACCTCAGTGGATGGACGGGAGCCAATCAGCAAACTCCAGAGTACAGGAATGAGGAGCAGCTCATGGTTTCTGTGGTCCAGGAGAGAGAACAACAGGTGTGGACAGTCCGTCCACACTCAGAGCCGGGATCTGGATCTGACTGCTTCCGTTAGACGGGAACTGCAGGAATAAAAGGAAGTTCATCATCAGTATATAATATATAAATTACACTAACTATATAACCATTATAACATTTTATCACCAGCATTGAATTCTGTTTATTTGTTTGGTGATTCACACATACAGTACGTTTGTGAATAAAGGATTCATTAAAGAAGCTGATTGGTTTAGGAAGGGATCTGTGACTGTAACTGCAGCTAGTGTGCAGCAGAGGGGGCTCACGCGCAAACATCCTAATGAAATACTGTACAAAGTGTACATTAAATAATGATAACACAAAATAACTGTCAGTTTCTCTTCTGCACCAGTGACACGAGTGCCTTATAAACCTGCAGAAGTCTCTCAATAATACATGAAACAGCATAAAACGAATTGCCTGAAATGTAAAAGAACTGAAGGGATATAAATGATACAGGCAGTGATGTGTGTGTGACGTATATGAAGGTTGTGTATGAGTCTGTGTGTGGAGACTGCTGCCCTGCTGTGGACAGAACCTGTGTGTAGAACGTTTACCTGGAAGGAGAGCTTGGCCGGGCTGCGTGGAGCGATCGGACTGAGAGTGCTCCAAAAGTGAATGGTTGATGGAAGCGGACTCGGGGTCAACAGCACCGGAGTCTGAGAGAGAGAGAGACAGTGAAAGAGACAGAGAGAGAGAGACAGACAGACAGTGAGAGAGACAGACAGTGAGAGAGAGACAGACAGTGTGAGAGAGAGAGACAGACAGTGAGAGAGACAGACAAACAGTAAGAGAAACAGGGAGAGAGAGAGAGGTTATGTGTGTGTATAAAGTGCTTCACAAGGTCATTGCGGTGAATCTCTTTGTTGTTAGATATCTGGTAACAAAAGCACTCAAATCTCTGTGCTATTACAGTGAGTGTCAATCTGTACATCTATTCATATCACAAACACTTCTGCTCCACAACAGCACAGCCCTTCATCTCTCTGTGTTAGCAGACTGTCAGATAAAGATGCGTGCAGTGAGCTGTCATTTAATACCAGCAGTTTCATCATCCAAAATAATCTGTAATGACCTTTACCTGTAATCTGTGACCCTCTTATTTTATCACGAAGAAACTGTTAATTTTGCTATAGTGTCTGAAAACAGCTTCACTTTCTACTTTTAAGACTCTAAATGTAATTTATAATTAATCTCACCTACAGGAACTGAGCATCTGTGCTTTAAATACAGAACACAATAAACCATTATTAGACCAATACTTTAACTCCATTAAATACACATCAATATGCATTTCAGGCTTTGGCAGCTGTAATGTAAACACAGCTGTGGTGATTATTAGGACGAGTGAATGAGAGGCCAGTGGATGTGATATGTGTGTATGAGAATACGTGATGCAGTGATGCCTCACCAGTGCGTGTGAGGTGATCACTGAGGGTGTCAGTGTGTTAGCAGCACTGCTGGGAGCCAGAAGACTGTTCACGGCTGCGTTCACTTTATCCAGGGAGAGACCAGGAGGCAGCAGGCTGGGAGAGGATGGCAGCTCCAGCACACGTGGCTTCTTTGACTTGGGAGGCTGAACTTCCTGCGTGCCGACTGGACCAGAGGCTGTGGCAGTGCAGGAGTTCTCTGGAAACAGCGAGCGGTTAGAGGAAAACAACACTTTTTGACAACAGCAATCTGATATTTACTATATTAGTTTACTTTAACAGAAGCTGATTTGTGTTTGCTAAACAACGGCAGATAATCAGAGAACACAGAACTGTCACAGGTTTGGGATTTTATAAACAACTCTGAAACGTTACAGCTGGAACAATGTGTTTTCTGTCTGAGGTTAACTGCATATTCTGGATTGTATTAGAGTTACAATGTTTACCAGATGCAGTAAAACTGAAAATGAACTGATGCATTAAACATCACCAGCTGCTCTGAGCTGAAGCTCCTTGTATTGCAGAAACATGAACGTTTGTCTAACCGGGCAGATCTGCTTGTATCTGGAGCGCTCCTTCCAGCGCCGGCTGGAGCGCCGACTCCACACGGGGGGGCGGAGCCTCCACAGGGATCGGAGCGTCAGTCACGGCAGGGACAGGACCTGCAGACGCTGGTGACTGATTCTGCTGGAGTGACACACAGGGATTAAAATACAGCAGCAACTGCCATTAACTGACAATGTTCTCTTCTAATGCTCATTTAAACTGACGGTGACGTGAGCGTTGACCTCAGGCTCTGAGCTCTCATCCAGGTGAACCATCTCCAGCAGGTCTTCATCAGACGGGAGGCTGGACTCTTTGGTCAGGTCCACAGCTGGAGGTTTGATGACCACAAACACCGGCTGAGAGGGGCTGACCACACACTCGCCGGACGCCAGAGGAATGAGGGAGCTGAGAGAGCCGGGATCAGACAGGTAGATCTGCGGAGCTTCACCCAGACTCTGGCTCTTCTGCGCTTGAGCGTTCTGAGGGATAAACAGATGGATTCTCTCAGACTTTAATATTAGGACACAGACAAGTATCTTTAATAATGACAGTGTTTAAACATGAGTGTTTGAACGCAATCTTAAAGCTTTGACATCATTTCTGGGAGTCAGCGCGCCCAGATTTTTATAAGCCTGCCAAAAAATTAACGTCATGTTTACAACATACTCGCCAACTCCAAAAACAATGAATAAGAAGCAGTCGAGCAATCTGCCAAACGCTTATGAGATTTATGACAGCAGATATCACAGAACAGAATGTACAATCCGTTCTTCTTTGTGTTACTGTAAACCATTATCTGACATACAGATCTACTCTGTGATGAGCACGAATGAATGAAAGAAAGAAAGAAAGAAAGAAAGAAAGAATGGATGGATGTGTACCGTGGCTGCAGTGACAGATCCAGAGGGTGTCTGTGGGCTGAGGGCGGGAGTAGCACACGGAGATGGGTGGGTCACTATCACCTGCAGACTGCTGCTCTCTGCAGTCGACTGGCCCTGGAGCTGGACCGAGCCCTGGACCGAGCCCTGCTGTGCTTCTGTCTGATGCAAACGAACCTGCAACACACAATCACAGTGAATCAATAACACAACACACACAAGTTTCTTTCTTGAGTAATGAATGCAGGGTTCTGACCTCATGTGCTGTACGGTCCAGTGAGGCAGCCGGAGGACTGCTGTCACACAGGGTGAGTTCTGATTTAATGGGTCTTGATGTGGTTTTGCAGGGGGTCTGCAGGGACTGGATGGTGAACGTGGAGTACAGACCAGACTTCATGTAATCGTTGCGGGAGCTGCGCTGCACTGAGCCAGGGGGCGAGCGCTGGACCTGCAGGCTCTTGGAGAGACACGAGTTGGTGGTGTTAGCGCCAACTACAGGTTTGCTTTGGGGGGACAGCTCCAGTTTCTCCCTCTGGGAATCCTCGGACCCTCTCAGCCCATCAGCAGAGTTGGGCTCAGGAAAGGTCACAAACTTGTAGACAAACTTCTGACCACTTACTTTCTTAATAATATTCTGTAAACGTTTAAAATGGATTAAATGATTAACTGGCAGTAATCTTGTAAGATGCTTATATCTGCTTATCATTTGAATAATTAGCAACAATGTTTTCTAGACAGATATTGTTGGAAGTATCTGACACTGAGGAACATCTTGATTTGTAAACATACCTTGTCATAGTAATATCTCAGTGCTCGGCTCAGTTTGTCATAGTTCATGTTGGTTTTGTTCTTGCGGAGCCCCCAGAGTCGGGCCACCTCCTCAGCATCCAGCAGCTTAAACTCTCCATCACCAGACGTCCAGGAGATCAGGTGCTTCTGAGTCTGGTCCTCTAGCAGGGTCAGCAGGAACTGCCATAGCGTGATGGACGGATCCATCGCTACACAGCACAGAAAACTGTCAACTGACGGCTGCTAGTTAAAGTTAGTGTAGGTTAAGGTTTAGTGTAATTTAACTTTCTACATTTCAGCAAGATGCCAAACCTCAGGCCACCATCAATGAAACTGCTGCTCTGACAGCTGTACTGTTTCCTGCAGTGAACAGCTTTAATGGAGCTGCAGTCAGAACAGTGAAGGATTTAACTTCAGAAAGAACATGATGAGAATGCAAATTAACCTTATTCTCACCCTCCCACCTTCATTTACACCTTAGAAACGACCACCATGGTAAAAACATTAAGGCAACAGTGTCTAAATGAACCTTTAAGGGCACTGATTTAAATGAATGACAGGAAAATACTGATGACGATGAAGGGAACAGTTTCTAAGGGAACTCATTAATTCATTTACCATATATTGAGCCGAAGCGTCATCAGAACATGGTGTCATTCTGACACTGGACAGATTTCACAGCTCAACACTACATCAGACACAAACAGACAGCTTTGCAGTCTAAATGCATCTCTGATAGGATTTAAATGTCATATTTTCTTGTTAGCCCATTATCCACACACAACACTGCTGAACTATCTGTACATCTCAACACTCATGTCATAACTCCACAACATGACAATACATTAGGTAAACATTTAATTAGTGTTTCTCACCGCTGTAAATACGCTGGCATGAATGCTCAAGCAATCTCACATTCTAGTTGTTTAAATAACATCATATATAAATGCAGCATTAAAATATATTTTATAGAAATATAATTGCCTCCAATGTGGCAAAAAAACCTATAAGTTTCGGTTTAAGATCACCAGTTGAAAAGCAACCGTAAAGAAATTATTTCCCCACATTAGTAAAGAATTTGTCATGTTTGAGTAAACAGACAGAAACAGTAAAACAAACTTTTAAACAGCTAAACCAACAGCGTAAGATTTTACTAAATAAAGAGTGAAAACAAACAGGCTGTTCTGCGGTAACTCAACCGGTGGGGTAAAGAAAGATCGTACAGAGTGATGCTGTACTCAGATCAGATGAGCGCTACACCTTCATCAAATACTGGCTCCACAATATTAAAGCAAATCTCCAGAGGGCCACTAAACCCAGACGTCGTGTGCTACAGTCCAGAACTACAGCATCCGCCTCACACTTCTTCATTTACACAGATCATTCCTGAACAAGAGCTACATGACTAATGCAGAGACAAACACAGCGCAGAAAAACCACAAATCTGTTTTATTCCCGGTCAGACAGTATTGCCTTCGGTCTGTTTGGGGAGTTCATTACGCTGTTGTAAGACTGTGAGATAATGATGAATGAATGTCTCCTCACAGGAGCTGAGCTAAACTGTGATGCTAAAACAGCAAACAAACCCGTAATAAACACATGCACCGCAGGCCTTTAAGAGGTTCTCAGAACAGACAGATGACACTGGACTCCTGGTGCAGCTCACTGCAGTGGGCAGATCATGTTCACAGATCTGTTCTTACACATCCTCTCTCTCCATCAGCCACACGTTAAACTCCACCTGCTCTCTGGGTAACAACACAACAATGACAAACCTTTGCCCTGCATTACAGGGCAGCACTAGTGTGTTGGTGACGGGCTGTAGCGGAGATGCCATAACACACGTTAACTACAGTTTAACAAATGCAGTTCTGCTGATGGGTGAAGAAGTGAGTACATGTGCAACAGTGAGACATTAGCAACAACATAAGGTGGAAACACAACCAGACATCTGAACTGCAAAACACACACACACACACTTACACACACTCACACACACACACTCTCTCTCTCACACACACACACTCTCT
>JBAJNP010011607.1:0-14523 GCA_036877545.1 Yasuhikotakia modesta | reverse complement strand
ACACACACACACACACAAAAACTAGAGTAGTGCTTTAATGACGTCATTCTATCATTTATGACAGAATCAACTATGAAAACAAAACAAACTTCTTTCCCTAATGTTTTGTGACTTTAGTTATTTTGTCACTTCTAAACATTTCATCCTGTATGTGAAAGTTACTATAAAAGTATGATAGCAAAGTTTCAAAAAATGGATCATTTTCATTTTAAGCTTTATATTCTGCAAAACAAAACCAAGCTCAACAAATCCCTCAAAATCACGACTCTCTGAAGCTCTGTTTGACATGAGCTTCAAGCGTTGGCAAACAACATATTTAAATCTCTCTCCGTTTCCTTCACCAGACCTGAAGATGTCTCGTATAACTCAGCTGAACTTCAGAATGAACATCCTTCTCTCCTCTGCTCACGTGTGACTGTAAAACCTGGATGAGTAAAACATCAATAATGTGGAACCGTTGCCGATCTCAGCTCTCAGGACACTTATATAATTCTCCTGCAACGTGTATTTCTCCCTCTCGCTCGGTTACGTCACGCTAACAGGAATCCCGTTACGTTTTATGGCAATAAATCTGTGTTTAGCTCCTCACAACGTTATCAAAATAAGTCCTCATGTTACTCCAGCTGCTCGGTTCTGCGCTGGAACAGGTACAAGCCAAATCAGTTCCTAGACCCGCTAACAGAGAACGTTTTTTTTAGAACATCATCTAACTTTCTTCTCAAAAACATTCCTGCTGTAATGTTAGCAACTTTTTAGATGTCACATTTGAAATATTTGAAAATGTAATTTCTTAGACCTTCTTTGAAATATGAAATATGACCAACACATCTCTGTAACTGCTTTCCACTCTGTTCCTGTTACATCATGCAGTTCATTACATCCAAAACCAGCAATGTGTGTCACTGCACAAGAACTGAGAATCTGCACACAAACAAAGTAAATGTACACATTCCTGCTGAAAGAACACACACACACACACACACACACACACACACACACACACTGCGGGAGGTGAAGACAGCATCAGTTCTGAGTTTTATATTTAACAGGCATTTGAAATAATATGAACAGCAGAGAAAAACAAACAATGTACTGACTTAAGATTTTCATCGTTAAACATATTTAAATAAATGAGGTTTTACTGATTTACTTTTAACTTATCTTGGACTCTGGCCTTTTAAGCACCACAACGTTTTGAACACCAACTTATGATAGCTACATGTTTAAAACTATTGGTCCTGTATAGCATGAAGGTGTCTTTCTAATAACTGATGATGCTTTACCTTTCTCACTGACGGACTCACTCTCTATCTCCACATCCTCACAGCTGGTGTACTCCGGCGTGGTCGCCAGCTCCTCCTCAGAGCTGCTCAGGGACACCTGCCTCATTTTGCCTCCCCTCTTGTTCTTGTGCGGTTTGGGCGGCGGTGGCCTGACGGACTCCGATTGGTCGGAACTTAGCGAATCGTTTCGTAACATGCTTTCCATCTTTTCTCGTTTACTCTTCCGTACGGCGGAGACGGGATCCAGGTGATGCTGCCTGTGATGGGGGTCCACGCCTGGAGGACTGTGGTTGGAACTCCGGTGCGCATGTCCAGGAGGGTAAAGAGGGCCGTGCGGAGATCCCTGAGGCTCCTCCATCTCTGTGTAAGCCAAGGAGACGTCGCTGTGGCGTCTTTCGTGCCTAAAGCGTGAGACCTCCGCGTGCATCCGCATCTGCTCCTCGTAGGGCTGCGGCTTGACCGGGTATCGGGCCAGATTTGGGTCACTTCGATAGCGGTTCTGATACTCCTCTTGTCGTTGGCGTTGTAGCTCATGTTCGCTGAGGGGCGGCCCATCGGGCAGAAAACCGGGTTCAGGCGGGTAGTCCTCCTGAGAGTGCCAACCTCCCCGCTGCGCGCGGTACGCACCTCGCGCTACCTCAGCATCCTCATAGGAGCGTCCATAGCCTCCTCCTCGCTCCCCGTAGTCAGACGGCGATCGCGGCATGCCGCCCGGCCCTGGAGCATACTGCGAACGCTCCGACTTCTCCCTGTGGTTGTATTTTTGGTTTGGATCCCTGGTTGCTGACGGGCTTCTTTTCCTGTCAATCAAATACAAATCACATATTAAACATGACATTAAAATGGAGACTTTCAACATTCCTTAAACTTTTAAAATAACATTTTTTAAAAAATTTTACTTAATGGAAACTTTACAGGAACATTCTTACAACCTAAAATGTAAGCTGGAAATGCTCTTAATACTGTACATAAAAACTGGAAATGCAACAACAAGGTTAGTCAAACTAGCATATTAGCCTTCTGCACCCTATGTAGGGTGCATGTTAAGTGTGCTGCTGAAGGGCCGGACAGATCTGTGGTGTTTCTCAGTGTGTTCATGTACTGAGTGATCATCTCTCATGCGTCCCCCGGCTCTGCTCACAGATTTACTACAGCAGCTTGTTTCTCCTGCATTATTCAACACCAGCAGGAGTCATTCACAAATCCAGTGTCTGTGTGTCGCCTCTCACACACAGGAAACAAACGATACTGCTGGACTAGTGTCTTACATCACAGTGCTACAATAACTGAACGTTTGACAAAAATAGTTCATGTTTTAAACGGCCAAGTAACATAACATTGTAGAATTGTAAATGAAAAGTTTGGTTTTAACAGACACACACCAAAATAATAAAATACGATTATTTATAGAAATCTGTGTAAAAGCAGCTTAAGCTTAAAGCTTAAGCTAAACAAATTCAAACTTAAATTAGCATTGATTTCAGTTATCTTTATCCTTTAAATGCAAACATTATAGTTTGCTAGCAATTGTTGCTAAGCTATTCAATCTCCATATTTTGATTCTAAAATGCTGCATGTGATAACACTTGTGGTGATATTACAAAAACATGAATTATGCTAACATGCAGAAAAAAGTAAGTTCTGAATGAAACGTCTAGTTTCACTGCAGCGCTCACACTCAGAGCAGCGTAAACACAGGATCAGATAACTAAACCTGTGGGATTACATGTGAAACATGGTGACATCGCGTGTGTTTCTGCACATGTCAAATTTCATGTGTTTTTGGTTTAATGAGCCAAACGCAGGAAGCAGAGAGAAAGTTAGTGTGCGGTTACAGTTAATGCAACATTTACACGGCCTGTGCAATAATATAAAGTCAGTGTCCACCTGTGTACAGAACACAGCTGCTCTGCACAGCTGGACTGTGAACGGACCAGGTGGCATTTGTGATTACATGAGCATTCAGTTCTTTTCAGTCAGAATCGGTCCGTGTGTGATTTAATGTTCTGACCCGTAATCCTGTGCCTGCGTGAAGACCTGAAAACATTTCATATCTGGCACCACCAGTTCTGCTCTGTAGTTTAAAAAGTTAGCGTTACGTGGGAACGTTCTCAGAATGTTATATATTATATCAGAACATTATTCTAATGTTAAAAATGTTACATAATTAACACAAATGTTTAGCATTCCTGCACCAAAGCAATAATGCTAATATAACTTTAACATAAAACAGCCATTTTAAATGTTCTCAGAATGTTTTTGTTACTTAATGGAAACATTAGTGAAATGTTCTTACAATCTAAACCTGCTAGCTGGGAAGGTAATTTAATAAATGTAATATGGCACCAAGTAATTGTGAGATTATTGAATCATTACATTTACAGTTGTCCGGTTTAGTTAATTTCTTAAACCAGTTTAAACGGTTTCATTGATACAATATGAATTAAAAAAATCACCCATCTAAATAACGTCAGGGCAAAAACTTAAATACTGAGATACATTTAATATTATCAAATAGCAGAAAAATCTTAAATACAGACCTAATGTGAAGTGAAAGTGAATTATGTCCAGTGTAAACACACAAACAGAATAAAAGAACAAAAGTAAGTCAAGAACGAATAAATGCAACACACACCTTCACACGGCAGGCAAACCTTCTGAAACGAGGCCACACAAACAAACGCAGTTTGTTCGGCTGCAACAGACGACCTGTGAGCTGAGACAGAGTTTCTCTGGGACAGACGTGACATCACATCTCTCAGCCTGCAGCTGATTGGTGGAGATTCTGGCCTCTGCCTGCCAGTGGATTTTATCTAAGCTGGAATAACTGTGTGCTCTTACAAAACAGCACAGCCGGAACGAATCGCACATTTGTGCTTTACTTTTTTTTTCCTGAAAAGGAGGCCGATTATATTTGTAAATCTTCTTCTGTCTGCTGTGGACACGGATAGATGAGTGCATTTAACATGCAGGAGAAAACACAAATCAAACAGAAACGAACAATGACTGTTTAACGTTGTACAGCAACATACCTGTAAGAACCTGTAACGTTTTTAAAAGTCCACTACCAACTTAATAATATGTTGATATTATATAACATTAAAAAACATTCTACTAATGTTACTGCAAAAAAGTTTTGTTTACTTTAAGAGAACCTTTGGAGAACGTTCCCTGCTAGCTGGGTTCATGTTTCAGGGTGTTCAATTCGATGAATATCTTTACCATGTGTTCAAAAAAATAAACAGGACAGTTGGTAGATTGTTGGCACTGACGCCCATCACACTGTGCAACCTTTTCAGAACAGGCAGACACAGGAAATAGCCCAGCACCACTTCCTGCCTGTGCGCGGCGGTCGTGCGAACGTCATTATTACTCCCTTCCAAACACGATACGGACCGCCGTGTGTCTGTGCGTTAAAACAGCAACGTTTCAACCGGCTGCGTTTGAGTCTGCAGAACCATGAGAGTGTAACAGAATCAGACTGGAAAACAGCTTTTCCCTTCATCGCTTGCTAAATATGAGCAGAAACATGACTTTAGAGGCTCACACTGAACGGATGAGATTATCAGGGCATTTTGCTCCAATAATCTGATGCATTTAAAGTGAAACAGGTTTGGACCAACCAGTCCCCATTTTTAATCCTTTATTGTTTTGTGGAGTTAGACATTAGTCGTGGTTGAATATAAAGGTGGGAGAGAGAGATAGAGAGAGAGATAGAGAGAGAGACAGAGAGAGAGACAGAGATGTAAGCTCATATGAGATGTTATCAGCTAACACTCACAGGCAGCACGTGAGGGTGACAGGACAGCACTTTTCCTCAGTTATGAGAAACCCACTCGTCTCTCTGTATCTGCTAACGATGCATTTTTCATTGCGACGCGTGAGCTGCGTGTCAGATGAGTGACAGCTGCAGTCGTGCAGCAGCAGATGTCTGGCCGTGGAGATCGTAAAAAAATCCCAGTAACCCAATTGAATAATCTAACCTGAGGTCAACACCTGCACGGCCTCTCTGTGTGCTACGCCACTTCCTTTAGCGGTTAACAGCGCTGGCTGACAGAGCTAAAATTATACTGCTCACATCTTTTCATGTTTGTTTACTTTGTTTATCAGAGCTATAATAGTAGAAATAAATTAATACTTATTCATCATTATACATGTTTTCTGTGACATGCACAGGGCCATAAAACATTCATAAAACATGCAATCCAAATAAAACTATTGGTTGTCCCACTTGTATGTATGTATGTATGTGCGTTGGAGGGGGAGTGGCTAGGAGATGCTCTGAAGAGCTTACATGCTATTGCAAGCCTTTCTGAAACTGCCCAGCCTGCCTTTAAATGTTCCTTATGTTCTGAGTGGGCAAAATAAACACACGTATCTCCAGTGAGCTTCACTCAAAAGCTGATTGCGTCAAACTCAAAATGCCCTTAACAAACATCACATCCTTTTATACACAGAATAAAGAGGGATGTTAAGAACAAACACTGGATTTCTTTAGAGGCCGTGCGCTCGTGCAGGAATGTGCATTGAAATGCTTTTGCAGGGGAGAGCGTGTCAGGTGAAAAAAAATACCCACAATGCACGGCGGTGGCTCCTTTCAACACTCCTGTTCAATTTAAAGTTGGCTTGTTTCTGCACCAGTAAGCACTCCGCCCGGGGGACACCGGGCAAACCGAGACAGCTATTCTAACAGCTATTTTTAACCGCCATCAGTTACAAAAAAGAAGCTCCGACAATAATTACAGCTGCACGTACGACACGCAACGCTGTCTTGGTGCGCAGCGGCGAGTAATGCAGCACTTTGCAGGAACGATAACATTTGGAGAAATAAAATCCCATACGGTGCGTCTGCTAAATGCATAAATGTAAACGGTACCTCAGAGTGTCTGCAGCCACTTACTGTAATCATCTGGCTGTGATATTTGCCATATCTATTAATAATGCTGTGGCGAGATGTTAAAAGTCATTACAGCTGGCAGACAGATCATCCATCCATCCATCCATCCATCTGCAGCCCTGCTAATCAGACTTAAATAGCTAATATCTGCTTACAGAAGAGAAGTCTCGCTCTCCGCTTGCAACACTGGATCTGTGGACACAAACACTCTCAGCACAGAACTGTGATATTACTTTTTAATGTTTGGTTATGTGCAGAATCACAGTGATGCCAAACCCAAATAACTATTTAATAACTTTGTTAACATTTATAACAAACAGATGAGAACATTGTGTTTTAAGCTTGTGTGATAAAAAAAGCTTGGGAAGTAAACCCAGCAGTTCTGTTCTGAAATTGGGATGATTATAGTTGTGAAGATACTGTTGTGAAAAAATACAGTCTTTTTTTATGATTTTCTAAATGTTTTAGTAATAGTTCCACCAGTGGCAATAAATGGAACTGCAAGCTTGTTGCATACTTCAAATCTTTCTAATACTGCAGATGACACAGATGCCATACTTCCCCTTTAAGATACAAGAGGGGCTGGTCTGTTCCAAAAGTACCAGAGAAAAGCTCTCTGGTCTCCATCCTTTGTGCTAGCAGGTTCTGAGCTGGTACTGTGTACAGAGTCCCATCTGGTGGTCTCTGAAATTCTCCAGAAGCGTATTAATAGAGATCTGAGGTCTCAGCTACACCCCCCCGGGCCAGTAAGCCATGCATGACTAAAAAGAGCATGAAGCGGAAAACAAACCTATTATGAGGAAACACAGATGTCTGTCAGCCATTAAAATGAAGATGACAGCAATGTCACAAACCAGCTAATTCAAGTAGCAGTGTTGCTAACTAACTATATTAATCGATTGGTTTTATAATAGCGCTGCTGTACCAATAACAAGCTACGTTTCACATCAACAAATGAATTGTCGTCCACAAAACGCCTCAGAAAAGACAAACGCAGAACACAGACTGTTGACTGTGGGAATCCATTTAATGTTACAACCACTAAACAAACCAAACTTCTCTTTGAGTCCGTCAAACACAACAAACATGTTTCCCAGCTTTCAGCAACCTGGGAGATAAAATCAAGCGCTTTCTGCAAAGCTAATGGTTGAGTAAACACACACAACACAAGCTCTCAGTAATGAGGCCTGACCACACAACCAAAGTGAGTCACAGTTCAGCTATCCGTGCTGAGCCACGAACTCCTGCTATCCATCGGTTCACATGCTTTCCCCCAACACGGCCACAGCAGCCCATCCGAGACGACGGGCCTGACAGCCACACACTGCGACAAACACCCACATCTGTACAACACCCAGATAATTACACACACTGAGTTCTACTGACGCAGACAGACCGGTTCCTGACATGAAACTGGCAGTGAGGTTTCTGCAGTGTGACATGCTTCATGGCAGATATTTTAAGCCCGATGTTTCCAACTATTTTTCAATTCCTGCAAAACATTTTAAAGAACACAACTAAAATTTACACTTATACTAATGTGTCCACATCTGCTACAGAACAAACACAACAGGGTTTTCCACAAACACAAATCCAGTGAAATCTCTTTTAAATGTCACGTGTTCCTCTCAAACATCAATGTGCTGCTGTTGTTGTGTTTGTTTCATGAGAAAATAATAATTTCACATGTTTGACTCTCGCTTAAATCTACAAAGATACATCAACACAAACACTAAAAAGACTCATTTCAGTTATGCTAGCTTTTAGCTGTATACTTTTACTGTGTAAATAAATCTGTCAACAAACATCATCACAAATTAAATCTAATTATTATATTTTCAATATAGGTTTTTGGAAGAAACTGGAGAGGCAAAGTTAATACCTACACCATTATGAAAACTCACTGAGACATGAAAGCACAACCTCTGAACACATAATAAATGATCTGCTAACAGCCCCAAGGCCTCAGACCTATAAAAGCTCAACCTGACAATCAATGAAGAGGAAGACATGATGAAGAGCTGCGTGCCATTAGAGCGTTTCACAGGCTGACGCTCACAAACACACTCCCATCATCTTATCAGGAAATCAGTTGCGTTTACTGAGCGTGAAAGCGAGCAGATGTCTCCACAATCCGCACGTTCTGTACTGAGGAAGACCAGCGCTGCTCTCTGTCTCATTCAGACCAGCCCGTACATTTACTAACCGTACTGAAAGCCCTGACAGTATGCAGAAACATTTTAACAAGCAAACAAAAGCACACAGTCTGCAGACTGTCTGCTTCTCACAAAATCTTAAACTAACTAAACCTTAGAAGAACAACAGCAAAGCACTCTTAGAAGGTCAAAACAAAACAGGCTCCGTACATTGGTGGAGAATTGTGTTAGCAGCACAAAAGGCTGTGGGTTCGATTCCCAGAGAACACACATACTGATCATGTATTCATGTATATAGCTTGAACGCACTGTTAAGTTTGTTTGGATAAATGCGTCTGTAACATGAAAGATGTTTTGTGCTGCTATCAGTCTGCTAAACCAGTTTAAACAGTATTAATTGTAAATATCAGGTGATAGATTCACAAACATGATGTAAAAAGGGTTTCATCTCAGTAACAGTTTTGACTAGCTGTAGTTCATTCATACATCTGCATCATTACCAAGTTAATCTCACAGATGCCTCATGAATTAACTCACAATTACCCAGTTAATTCCTCTGTCTCTCAGTGTGTGGGACATCCCTCTCTCTCCCTCTCTCTCTCTCTCTCTCCCTCTCTCTCGCCCGCAGGTCCTCCTGTCCAGCGCATCACCCACAGCATTGATCAAACAATGTTACCATGGCAACGCAGCCTCACGCAGGACCGGGCTTAGCAATAAAGGATATTCTGTCTAATAGAAACTTCAATTATGATTTATCTCTCCCTGCATCTCTCTCCTCCTGCAAAGATAAAACTCAAAGCAAATGACACAGATCTAAACACACGTGTGTCAGTAAATCATGAGATCTGACCATCTGTACACACACAACACATTTTGTACGTTTTTGTAATTATTTTGTATGCATTCTCCTAAAAAAGTTTAAATGACATGAAGTTTCATAAATAAACAGTCTTAAATTTTGTTGAATTAACTATCCTTTCAAGAACAAAACGTTTCAGAACGCGTTCTGCACAAAGAACGCACAGCTGAGATTTCATCAGCATCTAAACCGACTGAATCTGATGATTCTCTGAAACTCCAGCCAGTGCGATTCAGCAAACAACAGGGATTGGCAGAGTCTCACCTTCTCTCCTCCGATCAAACACGGTACAAATTTCAATGGCACATGAAACACAAAGAACAAAGTGACACTTGCTCCGAGCCCCTGATGCGAGTGAAGCTTTCGGATCTGCTGAGTGTGTGTTGGAGCTGCAGAGATGTTTGAGCTGTAGATAACACCAGAAGATGGGCTTACAGTTTAAACTCACCAAACCTTGTTTAGTTCAGAGAACTCACACATCAGTATCTTCAGAAGAGATATATACAGTAAACTGTGAGACCACCATAGCCCTTTATTCACTGGAGTGATGCTAGATGCTATAATTTATAGTTCTACTGTAGTTTTATTAATAGTTGTTTGTAGCTATTATAATATTGCTATATGTGTATTGTGTGATAAAATCTAACTCAAAACTTTCACATAAAACATGATATAAAACGTTAAATAAATGAAAGAACCTCTAACTGTAAAATTAAAGCAGAAATCTGTAACTTTTGTCTCTCTATCGCCATCTCTGTTTGAAACATGACATTGCAGGTTTCTTTAAGTTCTTTATAATGTATGTTGAAGTTAAATGAAGCCGAACTGACATTTCAAAAGCTCAAATTATAATTCATTATTACAAACGTATCGTTGTAAGTCAGGATAAAACACTCATCTGTCGTGCATTTGCTCAATAACTTATATCTGCTTATAACTCAGTAAAGTTGCAGATGGAAGCTGTAAAGAAATAAACATTTTTTTTTAAATACATTATATCTCTGTTACGTTTGCATGCTGAATTGTGATTGGTCGTATCGTTTGCGTAGTTAATTGTGATTGGTCCTTTCTTCCTATATCTGTTTACTGCGAGGACCGTGTCGCGTTTGGTGATGCTGTAGCGCGCAGCAGAAAAACGCGCACGAGTGTCATGACAACGGATGCGGCATTTCCTCTCACACTACAGCACATTACAGCCGCACGTTTTGCGTTTCACTGACATTTTCCCCCAAAACCTCGATTCTGCTGCGTTGCAAGCGCCGCCGAAAATCTCTGGTGATGTTATAAACTCACCCGATGGTGCCGAGCGCTTGTTCCAGCAGCTCCGTGTGCAGAATATTCTGCGGCGGCGTAAAAGCCCCATTAAAATGCGATAAAACCGAGCTACAGAACTGACGCAATGTCTCAAACTGCATTTTCCCTCTTCCTGATCCTGCGTATATTCCCTCTTTCCTTCAATGCAAACTCCGCCAGCGCGCCACGCTCCGGACGCGCCGCATCTCCAGCGCAACATAAACACGATTCAAGTTGCCGATGTCTTGTGATCCGGCGGAGAGGCGCGTTTGAACGGCGAGAGCGCATCGACGCCGGCTCCCGCGGTCATTGTGATCACAACTTACAAATAAAGAGAAAACGCGACGCTCCCCGGACGCGCCTTAAAACGCCACGAACCGAGACGCCCGCTTCCAAACGTCCACGCAAGCGCAACGCGCCCGGGTACCGGAGAGTCCGTGCGCGCAGGGACGAGAAGATGGTGCGGTGGGAGTTTCTCTCCAGCCTGACAGCCACGGCTTTCAGGATGACCGGAGCGGCAGCACACGTCCTCCAGCGGGAGGGAGGGAGGGTTTCTCATCCCACATCATTAAGGGTTTCTGCGCTGGAACGGAACGATTGTGCGCGAGACTTCATGACCCGAAGCAACCGGAGATCTATGGGAACGAAAACACTCACAAACGCACCGCCCTGAGGACACGACAGAAGCTTTTAAACTGACCCAAAAATAATATGATATAATATGGGGAGCAAACAGACCAAACCTTCATATTACAACATTAGGAAAACGTTCTTACAACCTAAAACTTACAGTAACAGGTTATGCGTCAAACCGATTTCTGCATCTAATGCGGATTAAACGGCGGCAATTCACACGCATCACGGCCGTCATTCGGTTCAAATCTCCGCGTTATTATTATTGTACCATCCGGCCGTTTCGCTCGCGCCGCGTCTGAGCCGCGCCGCGCCGCGCCGGCACCTCGGAGACCAAGACAAATTAGGCGCTTCTCGCATTATTTCAGGATATAAATAACCTGTCAGCAGATTTTCACCAGAGGAGAATCGGAGTTCATTTAAACGCTCGGAGATGAATGGAAGGGCTTTTCAATGAGATTTCAGCTCTTTCTGTGGGCGTCAAACTGTTTAACGCGTTCAACGCGCAGGCCGCGCGCGTCCACTGTGGCGCCCCTGTCGTCACTGTAACCTCCAGCTTTATCATATAATGACAGACCTGTAACTTAAACCATAATTTAACACAAGTCAAACATCAGCGTTCAGTGTAACATCCCAGAAAATCCTGGGAACGTTCCCCTAATGTTGGTATTTGCTCGAAAGGTAACGTTCCCAGAGCGTTGTGGGAACGGTTAGCTATATAACTGTGTAGCTGCAGGGGAGAGCAAGACTTGAGTAAGTAACAGATAGTCTGAGGTGGTGATGATGGTCACAGCAGCAAAATATTCACAAACCCAAATAAACTCATATATCAAAAAACCTGCAGAAGCTGTAAGTCAAGAGCAACACAGAAGCTAAACACCCGCTGTTACGCAGCACTGAACAAATCAGACGTGACATACGGCAAGTTCATTTTTAACATCTGATCTTCTGGGGCTAAAACATCAAACCAGTCAGAGTGCAAATGAGCGTTCGCAGGTTTCGTGACAGAACACGAGACATGAAGCGACCGAATGGAAAAGAACAGCGTGGCTTTTTATAGACATTTCTCAGCAGAGAGCTCTTGTTTGGAAATGTCACACTGCATTCGTGAGAGCATCTTATAACACACCTGCTGTCCTGAGTCCATCACAGACATCTGCTGGGTGTAAAGACCGGAGACCAGAGAGAAACAAACGCACGACACCAGTCAAAACTCACAGACATACACTGACTCCTCAATGACCGCAATAATTGCACAATTATTCCCAGGAAACACAAACAAATGTGCTGAACATATGATGTTGTGTCTATAAAATAAATAAGTGCAATGCACTTAACTGCAACTTAACTGTAAACTTAAAGTAGGTGCAAAATAGCACCATGAAGATGCTGATAAAACGGTTAAAGCAACTTTTTGAGCATGTTTTTGTAGATCAACAGCCTCTATCTCCACTATATCTAATACCACCACGATTACTTGGTTACACGGTTTATCTGTCAAGTTGTCAAAAAACGATCAATTTCACATGCCTGTCAAAAATCTCAAATACCAAAGCCTCTAAATATCAACATAATCATCAGTTCAAGTGTTTGTCAAATGACTTTATGTCAATACAAACACACACACACACACACAGCAGGTAAGACCAGTCTTGTGCCTTATGGCACATGGTCCAACAGCCCTCTGCCCCCCCACAGGTCCTCAGGAACGGAAAATCAAAAGCAAGCACAGCGGGCGTCACAAACTCATGTGAGCAGACATCTGTTTCTACAGCGACAGCCTCCCAGGCATGACCTCTGACCCCTGAAGACGATAGAGACATCTCTGAGACTGGGTCTAATGCCAAGACACAGAGTCACTGCCACCCTGTGGTTAAGAGTGGAATTACTCTGACCAACAGCTAACCAGCGTCTCTGCAGGTTAAGACAGATGAGTTTTGACTGCCTGCAGGTTTCATCATAACTGACTGATTGTTATTTACCTGTTCAGGGTTTTCTGTTCTACATTAGAGATTGTCTGAATGAATGTTTGCTGTAGCTGTTGTTATTCTCCAAAAGTAAAAATTTCCATCATTTACAATTGCTCACGTAATTCAAAACACAAAACAAGTTATTTTGAGAAACGTCTCTCTGAAAGTCAATAGAGACCACGGGTGTTTGGTTTCCAACATACTTCAAAATATCTTCTTTTGTCTTTCTCAGAATCAAAAAAGTCACACAGGTTTGGAAAGACATGAACGATTAGTGAACTATCCTTACGTAAAAAACTTCTTTTTTCAGGGTTTGGTGGTAGTTTTAGAAGCAGCTTTTAGGAGCAACATCACAGGCATCAAAGTAAAATATGCTGCACCTTTAATAAATAAATCATAAAGTTCATATTATGCCATGTATTAAAGTTTATCATGAGCGCTCTCACCTGCCACTCAGAGTGTCGTTGTTTAGAGACACCTGCCGCAGGAGTCCTGAAGCCCCTCTGCGGCCCCCCGGGGGCCCCTGGTACAGGAGAGGGGCCTCCTGCAGTTTGGCCTTCTTCTCCTGAGGGGCTTCTTCGTGGCGGCGGCGGGGGTCACTCACACCCGGGGGCAGGGAGCCCCCCGGGCCGCTGTAGAACCAAGCGCCGGATTTGGTGAGGATTTCTTGTTGTTTTCGGCACAGGTTGCAAACCCACATGACCTGAGAGACAGAACAGAAGATGAAACACAGAACCTTAAAGAACTTCAGGAAAAATGAGATCATAAACCGTGGGAGATGCATGAAAACTTGCTGTTGTGGATCTAATTTAGGGAAACATGTTACTTTAATTAGTGAGTGAGTGTTAAAACTCAAAAGGATGTGGGTGCTGCGAATGGACTGGAAAACAGAAGAAATGAGCTCTCACAATAAAAACGATGGACTTTCTTCAGATTAAAAGCTGTACTTTTAAAGGCGACTGTGTCACTTTTGGACATTAAATACTTTTTCCTAACAAAGTTTACTGCAGACAGACACGTACGGCTCAGCTGTATGCTGTACCAATGCACTTTAAACCTCTCAAAACACTTTAGAAGCTACATAGCAACACCCTGGAAATCACTCAGAACACCCCAGCTTTATAACGGCACATTTATTTACACACCAGTGTTCACACTGGGACAATCGCTTCCTCAATGCTGAGGTCACGTCAGGGTCAGCCACGGGTTCGGTCCCTCAGGTCTAATTTTACCTTCACAGCCTCACGTCTCGTGCTTTCATTACTGCAGTCTTCCTCTCTTATAGAGCCCCGCTAACACAGAGGGCACATCAGCCTGACCTCATTATTTACCCCGCAGAAATACACTTTGCAGCCATTTGACATCTAAGCCCCCATCCAGTCTGGTAATGGTAATTAAACATGCTCTGAAACACACACACACACACACACAC
>JBAJNP010011606.1:0-14525 GCA_036877545.1 Yasuhikotakia modesta | reverse complement strand
TTTAAAATGATGTACAGTAGTTACAGCTTATGTTCAGTAGTTTATGGCAATATCAATAATTTCAAGTTTGATTTTAAACACACCGTGCTTACTTTAAACCTCAAGTATCAGATCTGTTTATCATGCCAATGTAAAATCTGGGCCTTAAAGCAAAACCATTTGAGAAGTCACCAACCTTTCTTTCTGGAACCTTCTGGAAACTGTGCTGTGCTCAGCATGCGTAATGCTGAAGATCTGTATGATAGCAAAGGATGCTTCCAACAACATGGGACAGTGAAGAGATTTCCTCCCAAAACCACTGTTTGCTTTAGCCTGCTGGGAAACACGGTACTGCCCTAGCCTTGGTCCCAGCTACTGCCAAAACAACCAAAGCAGTGCTCTGTCTCACCACAGTACAGTAAAAGCCCTTTTACATATTGTATGTGTGCACATCCTCCTATTTTAAATATAATTTTTATGAATGTTTTGATGTCAATATTTACTTTTTTATTTAAATTTTACTGTTAGGATTGGGTGCACAGTTAGTAATAGCTATGAACATAAATGAACTAATTATGATTCTGTTCTGCTACAGAAAAACAGCTAGAAATATTTTGTGATATTCATATTAATACTAATAAAATATGAAGAGGATAAGAATTGCGTTTTTTAAAGCATATTCATGTTTTCTTTTGACAATCACATTGCTGTCCTCTTAAAATTAAATTATATTACATATTAAAGTTTTTCTGTAGTTGTTACAAGAGACAAGTTGTGAAATATTAGATGTAGCTCATCTGGTATAGAACAGTGTTAACAAGCCCAAATTGCATGTTGTTGACTCAGAAACCCTACTGTATACATTTCTGTTTTACCATTGTAATTCTGTGAGCCTCCTACACTAAGTAACAAATAAGTACTGATGCTAATCATGTGCGAAATGGAATTATTCTTTTACGACTCTGATGTGGCACACACACATAACTCTCCAGTTAATACTTTAACAGGGCACACTAGTTATTTCACCATTTCATTCGTACCAGTGCATGTCAAATAAAAGGTCTGGGTCCATGCAGAGAATCTACAATTTAGCAATAGTTTCCAACAGTAACATGGACATGTAATATCAATGAGGCAAAAATGTTATTTACTGTATTATTTACTTTAGCGTTTCCTTTGCATTACTCAAATAATATCAGACATATAAACAGGTACATGTATATTCCAGTCTTTAAGTCTCATAGGAAATTGGGTACATGACTAAATGACATGATATGGGGCTGGGTGGGAACCTCCACACTGCTTTACAGAAAATAAATCTACAACAAGTACTATTTAAAGCAGTCTATATAGCAGCCCTATTTTAAAAGCATAGTCTGACCCCACCCAGACCATTTCAGGGGTCATGAGTGTCAGCCGAGAACAGCATATACATGAACACATTGTGGTTTTGTTTTGAAATATGTGACGGTAAGAAACATTCAATATTCAAGACCATTCAAAATGTGATATGGTACGAGATAGCAAAAAGTACATTTACTGTACTGTAATTTATTTTACAGAAATGTATTATAGTGGAAGTAAAAATGTCATGCTTGTTATAATACCATAGTGCCAGGATGTCAACTTTGTAACATTTCACCATCATGAAATGTTATTTTTGTCATAAACTCTATATTTAACTCTTGATTTTAGGCTTCATTTAGCTAAATTCATGTTGAATGATCCATGATGTGGGAATGATGAGGTTTAGGAACCCTAGAACTGCAGTGAAAAAACGGGAACGGAATAAAAAGAGGAACCAACACTTTTCCTGCCACAAATAATTAGATGAAAGAATCAAAATGATGTTTAAGTCCAATTTATTTTTACAAATTCAGGGCCTCCAAATAGATTCTAAACATCTAATTTCTTACAGAACTTTTGACTGATATGCTGTTAGAAAAAGTCTTTCAGCTTATCTCAGCATTGCAGCGTCTCACATAGCAACATGCACATAAACCCACCAAACCAGTTAATTATTAGTACATTCAGTATTTTTTGCAACTTATCTAGGGGCATGTCTACTTGAACCAGACAGGTTCGATTAGACGTCACGATTAGACAGCTTGGACTATTTGCATTGCTGTGGAGAGTGGAGATTTATCATAATAAAAACATAAGGTGAAGAAGATTAGCTTCCTATTTTACACCTTCTGGTAATCCATGAATAGCTAGCCCAGCTAAGCCTGTGCTAGCCACACTAAAAATCCACCTCGTGTCAGGGCTATCTGAAACTACAGTGACTGTGTCACTTTTTGTTGTTACCTAACACCTCAATACCTAAGATCTTAACACACAAAAATGACAAACATGACACAATGAGCCTTAGTGACACACCCACAAAAGGAATAAGCCATATATGAGAAACACACACACAGGGCCTGGTATATAAAGAAGCGGTCAATGGTTAATTTGGTTAATGGTTAATTTCTTATATTGTATTACCACATCTCAGTACATAACACAAAACACATGTTTGTAACCAAGTGCAATGGTGAAAGACACACTGTTAGTGGTATAAACATGGTATATTACTATATTACTCATGGTGTAAGGATAAACACAAGCTGCACTGAATTTATTAGATTTGATCCTGTCTGGACATGAAAAATTTCATCAACTGGTGATAATGTAAAATGGTGTTTGGGAACCCTGTGAAACTGATACCGAGTTTATCTGATCCAGTGGTATAAATAAATTATATGTTCTCTTCAGGCCGACAGTTACATAAAAACCTCCGTCACACATGTGAAACAAACCATCCCCCGTTTATCCCTCCAAAACACAGCTGACAGCAGTGTTCACATGCACACACACTGAATCACACACACACGATCGCGTCTCTTTAGAAAGACCTCGAGCGAACACGTCATTAAAAATGAGTGCTGCATTATAGTATAACATGTGGGTGTGTGTGCATGTGTAAGCATATGTGTGAACTCGTGTACAAAGAGAATTCTGAGGCGGCCAGCTGGGCACATAAGCCTTAACAGCAAAATCCAAATAATCCTTTACAAAGACAAGCAATCTAAAGGGGGGTGAGACAAAAGCACAAAGAAAACAGCAAACATGCCTGCTGTGTGACATTGGGGTAGGTTTACATGTTTATGCCTGCATGTACCACACAGGATAAATTCACGTGTGTGTGCCGATATGTGTCTGTGTTTGAGGTCTCCAGCACATTCAACGTATATTGAGAAGAATGATATACAAGTTACTGGAATGTCAAGCCGCTCAAAATAGCCGGTCAGCTTATGGCATTTAAAGACAGCACATGTCGAGCGGCACATGCAATGACAGGCAAACAGCAGGCATGGAGACTAATAAGATAAAAATAGACCAAGCCCTCACCTTCCATCATGATTGCAGATTTGCATTCCTCTGTCTCCAAGGAGCCTGAAATGGGAGGAGGGGAAAACAGAAGCCCCTGGTTACCAGATGGAGGGATGTAATAAAACAAGAGCAGGCGTCCAGCTTCCGAATCCCACTGATTTTAAGTCCCTGTGTCCCTTTGTACGGGGAGGTGGTCGGATGATTAGCGTTCCATATTTTAGGCCATGGATGCTGCTGCTAGCCACTGCGGCTGTGCTCTACACGATCACCAAAGGATGCTCAAAAGGGAGCAAGAAAAAGCAGAGCAGAGAGTCAGAGAGAGAAAGAGAGAGGGAGGGATGAGGAGAGAGGGAGCTGCCAGGAGGGAGGGAGGGAGGCTTGCTGAGGTCATCGCTTAGCTCAGCCAATCCCGTGGGCACTGCTGCATGTCACATGGCAAGCGGTTCATCGCTTCTGTCAGCGTCCTCGCTGGGAATTCATACACGCAAATACACACACACATACACACCCTCCCACACAAAAGCACACAGCTTACCTTGTTACGGTGCCGCATACAGCTCCTGCCAAAAGAGAAAGCAACTGGATTAATAATGTGCTGGTTGCCACACAACTAAATTAAGGAAACTGTTTTATGTTCAGAACATACACAACTGTGACAAACATGTGAGCCAGGTTCTTTACTGTGAAGTTTTGTAGACACACTGCCAAATGGACTCAGTTTATTTTATTCCTCACTTCCTGTTTTTATTTCTTTAGGGCTCAGCTGGCCGCCAATGTTCTGCCTTTTCCCCTGTATCTCTCCCTCTGTGACAAATCAATCAATCTGACAGAAACAGTAGCTGCCCGGGAGAGGGCGGAGCTTATGCCTAATATGGTCAAGTAACAGGGAGGAGGGGAGAGGCTAAGTGTGTGCATGCATGTGAAGAGCCGGCAATGTTTTTTATATGAGGAGGTGTGTCTTCTCTGTTAGATTACTAATCAAAAGACAAAAAGGGTTGGGTGATAAGCTTTTACTTTCATAAAAGCATCAGCTGGACATTTTAATTCAATGACATAATTATTAACAAATTTAACCATGAAGATATAACAGCAAAAATACCTGATAAACACGACAAGCAGATTAATGTGTTTTTAGTATGACTGATGTAGTTGCTCAAATACTCATCTACTGCTTTGTCTTTATGCAGTGATTAAAGGGGAGGGTGTGTTTGTTTTTAACACACATATATTCTGTGGTTATTTAAGCTGATCTCCACTGTTCTCAGTTTATGTCATGGTTACACCTAGATCATGATGCCATTTCATTCTAAAGCTTCTGTTCACCTAAGCTAAGTCATGCTCTAGTCCATGTGAGCTTCTCGCTGTTATCTCTGTCTATCTCTCACTGTCTGTCTCTAGCGCCCTCTGTCTGCAGTCACCCTCTTGTCTGGACACAGCCCAAGCCATAAACGTCAAATAATTTATACTCTGCACTTACACAAAATCACAGTGTCGTAACCACTACGGACACTGATGGGAACTATAATCCGATTATTGCTGCAATATGGTTTTTCAATCGGTAATTCACACTTTGTGTTTCCCCACAGTTGACCTACACAATCTAAACTGTCACAAAACATAAAGGAGGAGCCCTGAAAAGTCCTGCCCCTCCCCACTGCAATAACCCCGCCTACTTTGTCATTCAGCTAGACATGTAAGGACCCATAATGTTTAGTCTTCAAATGTATTGTTATAGCTGTAAACTCTAAGCCCACAGCAGTATTTTTGTAGCTTACAGCTACATGATTTCATTCACTGTGATAGTGACAAGGAAAAGACTGTTTTTGCTGTCCTAATAAGTTATACAGACAAACACACAACATATATGCACGCTGTTTATATTATTTACTATATTATTTACCATGAATAATGTATACACTGTAAACACGAGGTTCAAATTTAGTGTAAGCACTTTACAATGAAGACATTCATATATAAGCTGTGACTAGGAGGAGATGTCAGGTCATAAGGGCTAAAGCCCTTCTAAATTAATCTCTGTGCTGCATAACAAATTATGTACCATTTACCACTAACTTCTGTCAACATCCTCTCCAAAACCAGACAGGGGCACAAAATATTTGTCAAAGAATATTTGTGGGTAAGACTGAAAGGGTGAAGGGTAAACACACACCTACTTCCAGATGTAAATAACACAAATGCTGCACAACATTTGACATAAGCAGCAAAAACACATTAGGTTTTGGCACAAATGTGCAGTTTATATTTTAAACAGAAAGATCAAATCAGACACAAAAACAGGATAATACACATAAACACACAAACTGCAGATAAATGACCTCACCAATGCTATTATGGTAAGCGTCCAATAAGAGGCTCCTCGGTCATCTATAACAATCTCCACGTGATGCAGACAGCAGCATCTGCAGATACTAAATAAAGAGATGAAAGACACGACTGGTGATGTATTGAGCAGCAAAAAACCTGCCAGCAGACAGACAGCCGTCTAAAACATGAAAGAACAGAGAGAACAGAACAGAACAGCTCAATTATTTCTCTGTAGAGAACGTCCTCTAGCACAAATGGTCAAGAGAATCACAAAATACATATAAACAACCAAAGATATATAACAGAAGACAGTGGGTAAAAGCAAAATCTTCTGGGCTTGAGAGAAAAATGCTATTAATATTATTAGTGTTATGGTTGTAATAATATTAGTTATTATATTACGTAATAATAATTATATGCAATTATTAATAATTACATTTTATAGAAAGTTCCATCAAGCTGAGTTTATGAGGTGATGAGTATCAAAATATCACAAGTATAAACTGTATAAACTTTTATTTAATAAAAACGGTATAAACTGTATTTAATAAAAATTTCTTTTAACCAAAACATCTGTCATAGGCTGATGACACAGTGATGACTCTTGTTACAATGATGGTATTATTTGAATCTCCCTTAATATTTTATTAGAAAAACATTTTGAAATTTGATGTCATGTTATCCAAAATCATGTTAACCTAGTAAGAAATTACACTACAATGCATTCAGATACTGTCCCCTGCTGTTGCCTAATTGTAACTGCACGCGTGTTGAACTGCACATGTGAACACGAGCCAGCTGGGATCATTTTGCTGCTGGGCCTGTTTTGACAGATTCATGAAGTGTCTGTTAATGATCTCTGGTATGGAATACAGCTCTCTTGATACACCAGGGTCACAGTGTAGCGAAAGCATATTCATATCACTTTCCAATGACGTGAGAGTGAAATAATCATCAGTGTAGAGTTTACAAACTGGACAACAACTCGAAAGGTCAGTGTTCTTGTTTTACTTATAAGTATTACATTACAAAGAGTTTCCTGAAATGAATACATATTTGACTAGACTGCCAGGGGTTAAGACATTTTAATACAACACTACATTCAATGTGCAAAACAACTATTTCTGTGCCACTGTGACGACAACACCTGCTTAAAATGTTGCATATCGCATACACACACAGTAGGTAGAGTATAGAATGTAGTGTGTAGTTTTTCAATGTTTACATCAAATAATGTTTAATAAAAATTGCTATTAAGTGAAATAATTTGTGCTAACAGTAGTAAAATGTTGGCATGAAAAAGCAAACAAATACATAACCTAGTCTAGTACAAAAAAAATCCTTGTTGAATCCTCACAAAGTATTTTAATTAGGAATATGGTCTGGTGACACGTGTTATGCCACAATTTTAACAATTAATAAGAACACTGCCACCTAGTGGCATTTAGTGTTGTTTGCGCATGTAGCAGTATTTCCCCTATTTTATAGAGTGGATTGGATAGAACAAAGGATAAAACAGACACATTATAATCAAACCAATATAAAACATCTAATTACACAGGATCAGATAAATACATTTTCCAAATACTCCTCTGTAGTTTAAGCTGCCTATTCAGCTGTTGAGTTTCAAAGGCAAATATTAACAAATATTGTAACTTAAATATTACACAAATAATCCAAAATCATGTTAAAATAAAGTACCATCAATACTGGAGTGTAAACCTTTAAGATACAGATTAATCTACAAATCCACATGCTGTTGATTTTTCATGAGAGAATTATGTTATGCTTGCATTATTCTTTTCTATTGTGTTTTCGGTCAAATATGACAGATTTATGAGAACTCGACAGACAAACACGGAGACGCCAAGAAAAAACTGTGACCCAAAAAGATAGCAAACAACAAGTGTCTATATTCCTGTCTCTCCACTGTCTCCCTCAGCCCACTCTCTTTATTTCAGGTCTTTAATTTATTTTTCTCTTCCTCCATATTTGCTGACCTACATTCCTCTTCAAGTGTTATTTCAGTCTCCGACAGAGGGCAGACAGACTCTGGGCATCTGGATTTGGAGCTTTGCGCCGTCAGCCACAAACTGATATAGCAGCAGGCGAGTCTGTGAGCTGGGTGTGCACCTGTTTGGCCTTAATTGTGCAGTAAACGTCTGCTTATCTGAGGATCTTCTGAGGGTGTGCTCTACATGGAAACGTGCAATTCTGTCATGGTGCAACAAGAGTAAAAAAATGGGCCCTATATGGTACAGAGGCCAAAACCTCCTACAACCGCCCATCTGAATGGGTGTCGCCCTCATTATGACATCCACCCATTGGTATAGCTATGCCCTTTTTTGGATCTTTCATCTCGCCCCCCCCCTAAAAATGTGCGATTATGTGATTTTCCTCACGTTTGCTGAAAGCAACGGCTGCAGGAAACTCTTTTGAAGGCTTTACATTAAGTATTATCTTTCCCTCTAGTCAGTGCTGGGCCCGGTCATAGGCCAGATATGTTTAGCACAGAGTGCTGCCCTGCACGTAGTCGCCATGGTGCTATTTTCCATCTTTCACCTGAACTCTCTCAATTCTGGTGAAATCAGTAACAAAATGCAAACAAATATGACATCAATACTCATCAACTACTTATAAACAGATGCTATTTTACTTTCTATGTGAAAAAAATAAGATAAGATTTGTGCTTGCAAACATTTGGATTAAAGACACAAAATATTTTTCTGAATCAGCTGGGGTTGAAAAGCTCAAAATTCCTTTTAAAAGTCTGCTTAGAGTTATTAAGTTAAACTTTATTTTAAACAGAGGCTTTCCAATTTCCCAAACAAGAGACCTAAAATCCTAATTTCTAGCAGAAGTGTCAAACTAGTTCAGCTGTTAAAAACCACTTGTTTAACTGTTTATTAAAACTTCTCTCTTTTTCTATCATAATCACCCCATCAAAACTGATGAGCAAAGTCAGTGCTACTAAGGAAACATTATATTTGCAGGTCACTTGCTTATATAAACAATAACATGCTTTACACTGCATATAAAGCCAGTATTTAAAACCAGTTAAAATGACTCAACAGATTGTTAGTTATCGCCCTCAGTTGACCCGTTTACTGCATTTAGATTTGATATTCATTCGTTTCTGATATGAGATGCTACGATATGCCTTAAAAGCTTCAAATTCGTTCGGTCAGCAACAGGGCAGGAAGTCAGTTGATGAGGGTGTGTGAAAACGCCAGACGACTCTTGTTCGTCTGCTTCAGGGCATTGCTTGGCAAATGGCACGTAGGCACAGGAGCAAGGCAGACGGGCATGTCGCTTAATCTGTGCCATCTTTCTGCACCAGGAATGTTGTTTTGGTTTGGGTCACTCCCGTAATCATTGTCGCTCATCACAGGGGAATGCGAGTCATCGTTACAGGAGGCTCATGAAGACGTGGGGACTTTCCACACGTGCAGACGTGTCTAACAGTTGGCCCTCATCTCTGGGTTCACCAGAGTTTGTGACCTCATAAGTGGGTGAAAGACTGAGTGCAAGTTATTGTAAATCAGCCCTGTCTGTAAAGGCTTTGTTGAGATACGGCCCTCACACTGTAGATTTGAAGATACTGATGGCTTTTGTTATAAGCCTGGCCGTGTGGTGTACAAATTAATGCTCTATCTACCACAACAACAAACAAGTAAATCTAGATTACTCCACTTTGTAGCATTTTATGACTTGCCATTACTTTGCAAAATAAAAACATTTCCTTATCAACATGACAGTCTTGTTTTCCAGTAAAGTAAATATTCTTAAAGTAAGAAACAAAAAAAGATACAAAAAAGATACAAAAAGAAGCAAAATTATATAAGACATCCTTTTGAAATAATATTCTTTATACTGAATTAAGGCATACACCTATAACTGTGTTAGCTTTTTACTTCAAAAACAACAAAAAATGGCATGTTAATAGAAAAATACAAGCTCAATAAAAGAAGAAACAATTACACATTTGACAGACACAGTTATCCAGATTGATCTATTGTTTATCAGCACATGCACTCCCTGGAAATGGAACCCATTTCTCAGTTCTTGGTGCTGTTAGCAACATTCTATATCAGTTGAGTTGCAGAAAACAAGTGTATCTTTTTGCTTCTCTGTAAAGATGTTTAGATACTTTACTGGAAAAGAAGACACAAATACAAATACTGGAAATATGTGTTACAATGAGGAAGACTTAATCACACTGTTATCAGAAGTTGTCTCCTCACATGACCAAAAGGCCATGTGTGTTCACAACCCCAAGAGCACAGCTGAGGACAGGACTGTGGAAAAGTTTAGCGCACCACTCCTCTAATTTGAATTCACTAGAGAGGGTCTCAGTTTAGGGCCTCTAATAGCTTGGTGTCATTATACTATGTGTGTGTGTTTGTGTATATTTAGTTTTACTCGCAGCAGTTAGATGGGACTTTAGGTCTAAACAAACAAAGCAGTAAATGCACTTCTGTAAATGTTCCCCTCCCCGATCTCATTTCCCGCAACTGCCTCACTCGGCACCTTCTGAAAGAGCTTAAAGTAGTGCAGTATACTTCCCATAAACCAAGTACACTAACAGTAAAGGCGAGAAGGTTAAATTACAGGATCTTTTTTATGTCTCTACGGTAAACTACGGTAATGAACTGTCAAAAATGACATTTTATGAGATCTTATTGTTAATTGAACAGTGTATTAGTTGAGTATAATAACAATAATATGCCATAGCATACCAGCATTAATATGGTATACAAACGTGTGGCAATCAGTGTCATAAATTGTAAAATAAATAATATAAATAAACTGTTTTCTCCCAAGATATAGATATTAAAATGCATGAAGTCGCCATATTTGCCAAGTCATGTATAGCACAAATTCTACCCTCTTGAAAACACTTTTCATATCCATGTTTCAATATTAGAATTTGTACATTTGGAGCCTGCAGGGAAAAAAACGTAAAAACTTAAAGCAAAAAATTCTTTCCTATCATGCTAGCAGAGCTTTTCCACCTTGGCCCTGTACTGCATTATTTATTATCTAACTCCATCTATGACCGGATTACTTCAAGACAGGTCATCATAAAGTGGGTTGTGCGTATGTAGTGACGGAGAAATGCTTCAGGACTACCTAACTGATGCAATTAACCGGGTCTCGGTAATAGAACTGGGACTTCTGAAGCTAAATAAACACAGTGAACTGACACTTTTGGAAAAGGCCTATTTCTATGCTCAGAGGAAGAATCATTTCCTCTGTATGACCGTTTGATGTTCCCCACATTGGTTGGGTCAACCACAGGGGTCAGATCTCATGGGCTTGGAGTGCTGGAAGGAGAGATATTTGGGAGAAACTTGTATATAGGGCACTCCCACACACTAAAAATCTGCATTGACACATGAAAGAGAATTGACTGCTTCTGCTTTTCTCCTCAGGCTGTGTGGCAGAGCACAGGAGCTTTAAAGGAACCGAGAAGATTAAGCTTCTACTGTAGGTTATCATGGTTCATTTAGGACCAACTAAGCAGCATGTTCTGCAGCAAAATGGAGAGATTCTGTTAAATGCACAACGGAACTGAAGAGATGAAAATGCGTTTCCTTTGTTTTTTTAGCTAGAACTGTACTGCGTATATGAGGCTCCAACCCACTCACAGACTGAATCATCTAGTTTGAAACCTGGCTCACCGAGAATATTCCAGCATCATCCTGCTTCATCCAGAGTGAACTGATATGGTAGAACAGGACACGGCATCACAGCATGATGTCAACATGTCTAGCTGCTAGTTAACAGAAGAACACATGCTATGTAAACATCCCCTAAAAAGGAGTGTGCTTGAGGTTAAAATAAACTAGTGTAAGCGTTCTGTAACAACTTGTCATTCAAAAAACCCACTGAGTAGTTGATAAAAATGATGCTTTCAACATCCATTAAAGTCAATAGTGGTCTCAATTGCTTGCAGATTCATATGTTCCACATGTCTGAAACATGCCCCACTTCTAGAAGGTTAGTTATCCCTGTTGACTTCTCTCGCTTCATCCTCTCAACCTTTTCAGATGAAACAGGGAGCCATTCATCAAACATGTTTTTCCATGCTTTTCCAAACTTGCTTTTGTAGAAATGGCATCAAACTCTGAGCACCGAGGTCATAGGACACCGCCAAACGTTTGTTGGAATGAAGCGCTGATTTATGATATGTGAAATAGGCCAGTCAGACGGCAGCTGTAAAAACTATGGCTGAGCCATGATAGGGTCCACAGAGGTTGCCTCGGCGGCTTGACAAGTATGACGTACGTAACGATTTGGTTTCAGTTACAGCCACCTTGCAACATCATGTCACTCGTCTGTGCCAAGTTGAAATGAGAACAAGCAGAAACGTCTGTGCAGTGGCATCATTGCCATTTGAATTACTGCGGGTTTGAATCGCTGTCACCTGAATAATCCGCTTAATTAATGTCACAGCTGTTGCGAGGCTTTGAGACGTCTCGAATGAAACATGTTTTGTTTTCAAACTCTCGTGTATTTGTGGCTTATGACCACAACACTGACGCTTTCTGAAAGGTATCTGATATTTCACTTGCTTTCCAAAACACACTGATGTCCCAACTTCTGACTTTTTGCGATTCCAATAGCTCTTTAATGTGGGTTTTTACATGGTTATGTCACAAATGTTAACCAGCTGCTAGATTTTCCCAGGTAAGCGCGAGTCAACATGGTACTGACTTCAAATGAAACCTCACTGCGGGCTGGTAGCCAAAGATGAACAGAGTGATCTGCACAGTTCAACATTGTTGTGTTAGCAATGTTTTCTATGACAACATGCTTGAGTCTATTATAATTATTATATCCATGATCATTTTAGCAAATAATTATTCCATGACTAGAATTTAGGACATCCACTCAGTGTGACATGCTGATTGTCAAAAATTATAAATAACAGATATAGAACAAAGGATAAATTAGTTGGAAAGCAGTGACTGATTTAAAATTAAAGTCCAAGTTTAAGTCCACACAGTGGAACTGTAGTACCCCATACCTTGGGCCAACAAACCCTGTAGTAAATATTTTAGAAAATAATAAATGAAGTGAAATTAATTCAAAAGTGACCAAAAACAGTATGCTTCTAATTTTTATCCCTAAACATAAAAACTAGTGCCCTACTTGAGGAAGAGGCACTGTCTTATGGACTATGATTTGCTGCACCACCTGAAGAGTAACAAGAGTAACAAACCATCTGCAAACCAAAACAATCAACTAATTGTAGATAGAAAGCGTGATCTTAGAGATGTCTTTGCTAGCTACTAGGTCAAATTCCAGGTCTTGTCAGTAGGAAACACTATCCCATATTGAATATGTGAAACCTGAGCTGAGTGTGTGTGGTGCGTCACGTACTAAACTGCACTTCTCAAGGTGCTGTTGCGGGCAGTCATTCCACACACACTAGCCCACTCAACTTAACCTGTCAACTTAAGCTGCCATCTTCTCAAAACTTTGGATAAAATAGCTAGAATCTCATTTATATGAAAGGCTTTTTACAAACTGTCAAACTCTATAATAACCACAATGCATGAAAACGAAAAGAAACCTCTGAGGAGTTTGTACTGGCACAAGTCCTTACTTGTTAGTCCAGCTTATTGCTGCTTGCTACACCAGTTCCTTTTCAGCAAGAATGCATGACTGGATTTAAAAACCAAAAATGAATATGCACATTGTTCACATTGACCTGTCTGAATAATGAGGAAAGTTTCAAGTTTTACAACAATAATCATTTCAATTAAATAGAAATTTTAGGTTGCTAATAAAAATCATTACCAATGTAAAAATGTTGATGTTTACAAGATTATTCTGTGCATTACTGTATGCACCTCTGCATTATGCTGTTACTCTATAATTTAGGTACCACTAAATGCTAAATAATACTTTTATAAATATACTTCTCACCTTAGATGTTTATTAGATTCTTGTTTAAAAGACACCCCAACACTTGCTTATCCTTGCCTTAAAAAATAAGAAATAAAATGACATACAGTCAGAATATTCACCTTGTTCTTCATAAAGCTGTGAAGTTGGTGGTCTTAGGTTTGCTGCATGTAAACAGAGAACAAACTGGCTGTTCCAGAACGACTGCACGGATTTCCTCACCTGCATACACCTATACAGAAAAACACAACTGTCAATTCACCCTTAGAAACAGCTTAACAAAACACCCTTAATATATGTTTGTACAGTAGCAGGATGGGTGGATATGTGGTTAGGACTCCAAATGTTTATACAAATACTTTACAATGGTCCAAACCTAGCCATAAAGTAACCCCATAGAAATTCCCATATTAACCTCACACATCTTAAATCCACATTCCTCCCCACCCCTACTCCACAGACTGCCAATCACAAAACCTGTTTCCTGCACACCTAAACATGCACACTAACAAAGTGAAAAACAACCGCATAGATCATACAGTGGATTATAATTTGATCACCATAGAGTGTCAATACCCGGATATATTAACTGCATAATTTGTAGGACACATAATAAAGTCTATTCTAACTCAATAAAGCGCTATTTTTTAACCATAGCATTGTTCTACCCACATATATGTGCTAAATATACACTTCTGCACTTCTGTTTATGAAATAGCTCCTATTCCTTGCTGTCTGAAACTGGTATATGTGTTTGTAGCTTAGCATTTATTTGATATGACATTGAGGAGCTTAAATAAAAGCACAAAATAATCCACGTTACCAAATTTCCTAGGATTCCTGCTCCTCTAACAGTCTGTTGCTGTATAGACCCTGCCGTAAAAACACAGCACATAAACAAACGCGCTGACTTCTGTGATGTCCAAACG
>JBAJNP010011605.1:0-14525 GCA_036877545.1 Yasuhikotakia modesta | reverse complement strand
CCATGCGTCATCCAGTTAACGTTAAAGCAATGTTAGGGTGAAATGTCATTTTCGAGGTTCATTCTAATGACTGGGATTGGAACCTGCGACCTTTTGGGCGACAGGACCTGCAAACTACCTGCTCAGATCCGTGGTGACTGCTGTCCTTTATGTTCATATCCAGTTTTAACCTGTAACTGGCTTCTTTACTTTGTCATTTGTTTGACATCATCAGTCATGAGAACATGCTGTCTGAAGTATTATGACATCATCAGTTTGGTTTCTCTATTAAAGGGACAGTTGCCTCTGTAGGTCCTGTAATCTTGTTGTTTAGAAGACGTTCATCATTTCAGTTTGTCACACTAACATGTTATGTCAGAAAAGCACTGATAAACTTTGAAAATGCAGATGTTTCCGGGCTGCTTATAACACAAACACAGATTTTTGTGTCTATTCAGTCATTATTTAAGAATATAGGAAAGATTATAATATATATTGTATATTATATATTAGTGCTGTATTAAATATAGATATATAATAGTATATAATATACAATAGTAATATAACGTACATGTGACAGGAAGGATCTTGCAGTATTCAGAACAAACTTTAATAATTCACACAAACACACAACACGTCTGTTTAAGAGACGGAGCCTCTAAAAACTATTCATACAGGACAGATTTATACCGTCACATAAATGTTATAAAATAGAAGCAGGTCTGAATTTAGATGTTACACAGAACACATTTAATCTACATAAATCTATATTTAGATGTAATAGGTACTGCTGGTCTTTCTACAGAAACTTTGTAAACATATATAAAACATTATAGGGTTTTGCATGACATGATCCTGGATGGTTCACTTGCTTACAATGAAAGTCACAAATATGGCAATAAACTTTTAATAATAAGAAGAATTAAAATCTACATCACATGCTGTTTGGTGCTGAACTGTTTACAGACACAAACGTTTGATGGCAAACTTTCCAACAGGAGCCAATAGATGCAACTGCTGCGAACAAACGTGTTTCACTTAAAACCCAGTTCAGACGTGAGACCAACTGCGCGTGCCCGAGACGCGCTCTCGTGATTACCCCTGACGTCATCGAGCAGCAGGTGTGTGTCGCGCGCGCGCCGCGTCGTATTACTGCGTCCTGGTGCCTCGGCGTTATTTTCTGAGCGTCATGATGGGGCGCGCGAGTCCCTTGTGTTTCCTTGCGTTTCTGTACACGGTGAGATGTTACGCGGGCGGGATGGGAGACCGTCTACGGCTCGTTTCCACGGAGCAGAAACTCCTCCACATGCCACCCGTGTCAGGAGACGGTGAATTCCCAAAAATCCCTCCAGTCATGCGCCCCTATCACGTTCTCCCAATGTTCCAGCATGTTCCCGTTCCTCTGGTTGACAAGGAGCTGTTCAGACCTGTCCCCGGGAGACGAGACTTCCCAAACTTTCTGAGCAGCCTTTTGATTCCCGAGCTGCACCCTCGGCGTCTCCAAGTGTCCCCTGTGCGTAACGCGCGCGGCGTGGAGGTCTGGTGCGGGTACAGTAAGATCTCAGTGCGGGTCAATCAGCGGCTGCTGGACTTCAGAAGTTCTCCGTCCTTCTTTCATCTGGGAACTTGTTCTGTGTCCCGTTCCGACAGCAGCTTCATTTATTTCCATTACGACCTGAATGACTGCGGGAGCTCGCTGACGGTACGCGCATGCGCATAAACTCATCTTACAGATGCGCTGTTTGCTGTTATAAAAGTTCATGTGCTAAACAAGGCAACGCTGAAATCTGTCAAACTTTATAATGATGGTTCATAAGTTCATAATTTTCTGGAAAATGTCAGTTTGGCTTTATTTGGTTTCAACACATGTAAAGTAAAGTATGTCTGTAACCTGCAGTTTCATGGTAAAAACAGAGATGGTGATTCTAACCGCTCAGTCACAATGTAAACTTTAAACACTTTATGTTGACTGTAAGTGAAATGTTTGCTCTTCCTCAGATGATGAAGGGTCAGATCTTGTATTCCAACGCTGTGCGATACACCCCAGAGCCCCAGGGGGCAGTAGTCAGAGCTGTCCCGCTCACTCTGAACATCCAGTGCCTGTATAACAGGTACCGCACCAGACCCAGCAGAGTTCTGGACTTCACACTTAACCCACAGCATCACCCAGTTTCTCAAATTCTAGGTTTCATTATTCCTACAAAATGGGTTTTCTGCCGATGGTAAGGGAACGTATGTTTTACAAGACTTTTGAAAGCAGGGTGAAGTTCTCTGTGTCTGTGTGTAATGGTAAGTTTTTTTCTCACTCTGTAAAGTTTAAGTTCGTTTTGATTGACTTCTCATGAGCTTTAAATGGTGTGATGTGTTTAAACTCCAGAACGCTGGGAGAAACTCAAGGAAAACGAGCGAGTTGTGCTGGGAGAACCCGTGTTTTTTGAAGTCTCTGCTGCTCATGTGTCTGAAAAGGAAAGGATTTTTGTGGACTCCTGTTATGCTACAGCTTCCATTAACCCAAACTCAACTCCACAGCACAGTGTTATTCATCATTACGGGTGAATCATTCTGCCTGTGTTTGTGATGAAAGTAATACAAACATCGAACTAATATCTGCAACTGCAGGTGTTTGGAGGACAGCAGAAGACATGGAAGTCTGTCTCGCTTCTTCCAGCGACAGTCAAACTTCATCAGGTTTTCAGTTGAGGCCTTTTTACTTCCTCAAGTTACTGAGACGGTAAATTCACACATCACACATTTCATAAATACGTACAGCATTTATTTTAATTAGACACAAATAAACTGCTTGTTTATTTGCATTTGCACTTGTTTATTATTAATGCTTGTTAATTGCATTTTTCCTCGTTCTTCTCAGCAATACTTCCTGCACTGCAAAGTATCGGTTCACAACACAACTACCAGTCCCACAGCAAAGTCCTGCACTTACAACAGTGTGGAGACGAGGTGAATTTTTGCATTTCACACAGTCCTGCATCTGCATCAGTCCATGCGACCTGCATCTGCATCAGTCCATGCGACCTGCAGAGGAGCTTCAGTCGGCGAATCTGAGCTAATCTGTGATTCTGTCAACAGGTGGGAGGAACTGAACTCTGATTCCTCAGTTTGTGCTTGTTGTGAGACAACGTGTGAGGCTGCTGCTCGTAAGCAAAAGATCAACCGTTATCAAGATATAAAGTTGTTTCACAGCTTCATTCTCATTTTGTTCGTTTGTTTTACAGTTTCTACGCCTGATGTGAAACAATCTCTTATTACAAGCAAATCCTGGTTTTTAAACACGACCAAACAATCTTTCATCCAGCGTAAGGAAGGACAGACCGGCGCTCAGGAGGACACTGAGGAAGTGAAGTTTAAAAGTGCAGAAGGAATGGAAGAAGAAGAAGATTATACAGAGGAAATTGTGACTGACACTGAAGAACAAATGGAACCAAAAGAAAAAAGCAAAGAGATGCTCATGAACGATGGAGGGGAGACTGAACTCACTGTTGGCACAGATGCGACTGTCACTGAGTTAGAGGAGGGAGTTGAAGGTCGTTCTGGAGATGTGATGTTTTTAGGAGAACAAGTGGAGAAGAGAGTTGATACAGATGCAGAGACGTTGGAGAGCACCATTAAAACTGACACTGTTGAAAAGTCCAGTGTTCAGTTCCTAGAGGAACCGTTGGAGGACATTAACAATGACAGAAGATCCAACAAGAGCGAAGCAGAAGTCAGTCACATCTCCACAGAAGAAAAGCAGCCTGAAGATCTTAAGAAAATACAGATACAAAGTACAACACAGTCACCAGTGCTGATTGATGAAGAGATGTTTTTAAATTCCAAAGAGGAACCAGCAGAGTGGAATGAAGATAGACAATAATGTAACACATGAGGAAAACATGGAGAAAACTTCTTCTGGGTTAATTCAGGTTGTTTGTACTTTCTCTGAGGTATGACCATTGCTTTCATGAACCTTTATGCAACCAATTAATGCAAACAGACACTTTAAATATGATTATATTTGTGTTTCAGAACCGTGATGGACCTTCATGTGCTGTGGGACAAGAAACCTTGATGTCATGTTTATGGTTTCAACCACAACATTTTGAGAATAAACAAAATCTGTTTTACTGTCTTGTTTGTTGTACTTTGTTGTTTGAGTGATGCTGGAAAACTCAAAAAAGAGCCTTAAAATGATTTATGGAGTGTTAAATCTTTATTTGCATGGCAGGTCACTGAATCCTCCGACAGTCACAATGAGAATAACATGATACAAATCAACATGTTAATGTGTTTAATTATGTTATAAAAGTCTCACAGTTCATAACACAACAATTACATGGATCAAATTTACTGCATCACATTTAAACGCTGCTGAACATGATGCCCAGTTATTATAAAACCCAGTTATTTTAAATAATATGGTTTAGTTATAATTATTACACGTTATATTTGGTTTTGACTGTTTAGTCCTGGAAATAAATTCATGATTTTAACGATGTACTTTAATGACGTCATGCGGACGCGCCGTATCGCGCGTACTGAGCATGCGCACAACATGCGGCACCCGTGTACCGATTTTCATTGGGTTAAAGTTGCGCGTCAGCGTCGCGTTTTCCTGTTGAATACGACGCGCAGGTGCGTCGATTACACGTCCGGTTACGGTTACCGACGGGTTTATAAACGTTTATATACAGGTTTGTTTGGAGATGAGACGCTATTCAGCACCGCTGTGCGCTTTTATGGTCGTGTTTGCGTGCGCGCGCGCGCCACGTCCCTCCATGCCGACGTTTGACAAACGTTTTGAAGACGTTTTTGAGCAAACCGTTGTCAAGCACCGCGATTCTCCCTATTTACAGCTTCCCATATTCCAGCATTCCAGAATCCCTCTCGTGGATAAGCGCCGTTTTTCCCCCGCGCGCGGATCGGGTCGCGAGCGGCTGCCGCCCGACGCGAGGAAACTCCTCGTGCCTCCGGCCGCGGCGCCGCGTCGCGACGCTCCCGCGCGTCCCGTCAGCGTCGCGTGTTACTTCAGAAAAATGATCGTGAAGGTTAACAAGCGGATTCTGGGACCGGACGACGTTCGGGTCCGACTGAGGCTGGGTTCGTGTGACGTCAGCAGGAGCACAAAGAAGCACCACGTGTTTGTTTATGACGTGGATCAGTGTGGCAGTGACAGGAAGGTTTGTCTGTGGTTCCTCAGGTGAACCTGTGTTTGAAAACACGTCATAAAATGATGCTTTTCTCCTTCAAACCCAGCTGGTAAATAACAGAGTCACTTACTCCAATGTCCTGCATTACTCTCCAGTGAGGCCGGCCGGGCCGGTCCGGCACACGGTCCCGTTCTCGGTTCCTATTGAGTGTCACTTTAACAGGTACGTGTTACATCCACAGACAGGTGCTTGTGTGTTAATGCTGTCATAGATTCTTGGGTCTAACAGAAATCTCTTCCCAGGTATCATTACTCCTACAAAATTGGTTTCACACCACAAGTTGAGCTCCAGAATTATTTCAGGGCTTTGAAAACGGTGGACGGTGTTGTTCTTACCCCTCGTGACGGTAAATAACGGCTGGTTACTGACAGTAACGCTTATTTCACTCAGGGTTGCTAAGCTGGAGTTTTGGAAATATCCCAAGTTGGAATATTACAGGAATTAATGGGTAGTTTTTACAAACTGTATCATATACACCTAAATATAAATATGTTGGCTTCCTCAATTAATGACTTGAATAAAGAAATTATGATTTCTTATGAGTTCCTATTAAATTTACAACATTTCAGAAACTTTGCAACCCTGATTCTGTTTCTGCTCTTTGCTGCAGCTCTATGGAGAAGATTGACCCCCACTGAGGGTTACACCATTGGTCACCCCATGTATTTTCAGGCAGATGGACCCCCTCTCTCAGACGACGAGAGGCTTTATGTGGATTCCTGTTATGTGACTGTAAACGCTTCTCATCTGTCCAAACCACGGTTTACAGTCATAGAAAATCATGGGTAACGTTTCATGTGAGGTTAAAATGGTTGCCTCTTCATCTGCTGTATACTCTTCTTCCTCTTCACTTAAAACGGTGTCACACAGTGCTAGAGAAGAACTGTATAGTTTCATATAGAACCTTTAATATCTGCTTCACAGTGGGTTCTTTGTATTGAGAAAAGGGTTCTTTAGACTTTGTAAGTTAAGGAATTATTCTTTAAGAATCTTTGGTTCTTTAGGGTGTCAAAAGTAGTTATAGAATCACTTTCATGAAAGCGTGTTTGTTATTGTAGATGCATGACTGATAGCAGAAGCAGCCGCTGGTCCAGGTTTATACAAAGTGGGCAGAGGAATATTGTGCAGTTTTCCTTGGATGCATTTATGTTTCATGGAATGCTGGGAAAGGTGATATAATCCCAAATGTTTTGCAGTTATCAGTGATGCCATTTTCAGAAACATTTATATACGTTTTCAAAGACGTTAAATTTAGTTGCCAGAATAAACAAAATTGTTGGATGTTTGTTGTGCCCATTTGTTTTCCCTCAGGATCTGTACATGCATTGTGAAATATCTGTCGGGAGTACAAACCCAACACCTAGTTCAAAGTTGTGCACCTACAACCAGGAAACAAATCAGTTGAGTTTTGTTCATTTGTCTGGAGGATTTTCAGAACTTTATTTGTACCAAATCAATGTATGACGTGATATTGGATTATGTCTTCAGATGGGAAGAGTTACAGGGAACACACAGTGTCTGCGTCTGCTGTGACTCCAGATGTTTGACTCCTGATCTGTCTGGTGAGAATCTTTTGCAGATTGTGTTTTTGTGATTATTAGGATCAGGTGGTTTGATAAGATGCTTTGGTGCTCATGTGTACATCTTTTTTAAACTTTGTTAACATCATAAAGTTTCATATCACCTTATGGAGATTCAGTTTATTTCTCTGATGTAATGTTAAGTTTATAGAGTCATAGTGTTAATTTCCTGTTTAATGTTCATACAGTCACCAGTAAGACGATCAGCAGTGAAGTCTGGACCATGGAGTCTGATCTGAACGTTACAGAAGAACAAACAACAGCTTCATTCGTGCTAAATGAGGTAAATACAGGATTGATCCAGACTGAAACCTCACCGGCACCTGATGTCGGACCTCATCAGTATGTGACGGGTTTGGGTGCGGTGGAATCTGTAGAACCGCGCAGAATATTTGAGGAGGTATTTGGTTTGGACTAAACAAAGATGATGCATAAAGCAACAGTGAACGTTAGGTTTAATGATTTCATTAATTGCACTTGAAAGTAGTTATAAATCTGTCACATGCACTTTTGAAATAAAGTTCCATGTTTCATTTTTATTTATCTTTTCACAGCTTCATTTTATGTGATGTTTGGGTAAAACCTCAATAACCAACCCTTGTTTTTTATGTTTGTCTAGCTTTCCAGCATTTGGTTTATTTAGGTAGTTGCACTTATTCTTTAACTTATCTGGAGGTTTGCGTTATGTGCTGAAAATAGCCGTAATTTGTCACTGTGTTCAAGTATCAGTCTATAAATGCCAAGATTGCCAATAAAGTTACAAACATTGAATATGAACTTTAAACTGTATGACTTCATGATTTTTTTCAGTCCAAAATTCTGATGCTGTTGCCATGTTTGGGTCAATAATTGTCATTTTAAAGGATATTCTCACAGTTCTTCCTGTTACAGGACTAAAGCTGTGCATGTTAATAAATGATCTGTTTTCCTGCCTTCAAATGCTCTGAAGTGTGAATCTGTCATTTGGGTAAGTTTTTCTTTAATTGCTCTCTGACAAACTCAGATTATAGTTTTTTTCTTGATTTTTGCTGTATTGAATGAAATGAGTGTCTTTGACCAAACAGTCAAAAACGGTTCGTCTTTGTCATAGTTTAAAGTAGTTATTTATCACTATAAAGAGACATATTAATGTTATACAATCACATTATTTATGTGTCCCACAAATAAGGAAATGTTCCGGTTTATAGTGGCTAGTTTTGTGACGTGATGAAGAGTTTGGGTTCTGTAGTGTTTTATAAGAGCACAATGTTCAATCAAAATACAACTACATGAGCTACACATTTTTATTGGTTTAAAAATATAATGTTACAGTTATGAGTGACGTTATTTGATTATAAAAGTCTGTACAAAAAAACATATAAACTCATATTACATGTAAAACATTAGAGATATACGTGTGATCAGATGTTTTATGTAACACGCTTGACGTATTTACAGTTCAGCTGTGAAGGACAGCCGCTTGAGACACAGGTATACTGTACAGAAACACTGAAGGCTGATGGAGAACTCTTGATGCTACAGGAGGTTTTAAACTGTCTCAAAAGTTGCGTTCGTTTAGTAATATGAGTTCAAATGGGAATGAGCGCCAGGGTGTCGTGGCATGGGTGAGCTGGGATACACCACCCCTGTCGCTGAGTTCCAGTAGCTGGTGGGAGACCCAAAAAAGTTCCCTGTGGAAACAGGCATGGGGGCCGAATGAGTGCCCATGAAGTTCATTTTTGGCTGGTGACTGTGGTACGTCTGCATGTACGGAGCATCAGCCTGGTACTTCAGCACGCTGGCCTCCGGAGGGTGGTTCTGGTGGGCTTGGGAAATGCCCTGGAAATCAAATTTGTAGGCGTAGCGCTTGCCGTGCACCTTAGTCATGATGTTCTTGTCATAGTAATAGCGCAGGGCCCGGCTCAGCTTGTCGTAGTTCATGTTGGGTTTGCTCTTTCTCTCGCCCCAGCGCTTGGCCACCTCGTCCGGGTCGGTCATCTTGAACTCTCCGTTGGTTCCCTCCCAGGTGATGATGGTGGCGTTGTTGCTGTCGGACAGAAGCTCCAGCAGAAACTGCCAGAGCTGGATCTGACCAGAACCTGAGAGAAATCCAACAGATTTTAGCAGAAGACAAATGAAACTGAATAAACAGTTTATAGAAAACAGTTACAGTTTTGTCTCCAAATGTGACCTTTTTACTGTTAGTTACAGAAACAGAATGTGGGTCGGTCCGACACATACCCACAGTCCTGTCAGTGCTGGTGACGGGCAGATGCTTAGAATTTTGTTTGGTCGATCGGATCTTGTGGAATGGTTTCGATTCTGTGTGAAGAAGGTTGGGCAAACAGTCACTAATTCTGGTGGGCTTTTTTTTTCATCAGACCCTCAATATTTTGGGCATTTTGTGGTGTTGTATGATTATTTGTTACTGTTCTTAATTTAAATCAACCACATGTCATATTTCTGATGTTAATTCAGAACATAATCTAAGGCAAGTTTGCCCCATTTAACAATAATATATATTTACTTCAAAAAGGCCACATTTGTGATCATTTGACACTGAGAAACAGTTAAATAAAGTTCTTACCTGGATTTGATAGGCGGCTGCTAATGGGACCTAATGCTTGGTAGGGGTCTGCAAATATAACAGTAAATATATCAGTTTAATGATTTTACACTCATATGAATCATATGAATGAAAGAGAGTAACAATACCAACCTTGCTGAGGTCTGGGTGGAGGTTCTGTTATTCTGGTGCTCTGATGTTCAACTGGAGAACCTACGAGTTAAACAACAAATGTTGAAAGTTATCTTGATGTTAAAGTGTTACTCTACAATTAGTATGTGTGATATTGTGTTTGTGTGTGTGTGTGTGTGTGTTTCACCTTTAGGAACAGCTGGTAATGCGGTTGAAGACCAACTGTTTCTCCTGCTGATCTCCTCGTAGTTGTTTTCTGTACAGACGGAGGGAAGAGTGAGAGAGTCAGGAGCGAGAGAGCGCCGCGGATGAGAGCGTCAGGTAACGGGGAGATTTTGCAGGATGAGACGTGTAAATGCAGAGAGGAGGCTGTGCTGGCAGGAAGAAAAACAGAGCAGAACAAAGCCAAGAGCGTAACGGTAAGAGCCTGAAGATGGCACAATTCCTCAGGGTCCTTTTGTTTGAACCTATTCTGTTTGCCACAGAATAGCCAATTGTGTCCTAACCTGAGGTCTACACCCCTCACTTCCTGTCATGCAACAGCTGCTTCCTGTCTGAAAGCGCAACAATTCAAACCCTTGCAATGTTTGAGTAACGCATTAAACGCCGCAGCTTCTGAGACTGAATGTTCAGCAGTTTAAACTGTAGGAAATGTTTTAAAATTCCCTGTTGGTGTAGATGTGAATTGTGTTGTGTGGGTGTGGTTTGCCTTTAGGGGGCGTGGTTTACACATTTTAACAGGTTATTATATATGACGTGTAGCTCACAGCTTTCTGTGGCTTTTAGTTTTAAATATTAAAATCACAGTTATGATTTCTGCTGTTTATTGGACAGTAGCTTTGCTAGCTTTGTTCCTTTACATTCTGTTATGGTTTATAGTTATAAAGTATATATATGTATTAAACTATATATATATATGTATAAAGAAAAGCAATGACATAAAAATGATGAGTTTCCTTAACTGCAATCTGTAACTTTAAAAGTTGGCAGTAGTTTCCAGCAGAGGTGTTAGTTTACAGTTAGTGATACAGATACAGCTTTAATAAAGTTATAAAAACAATAATTATGCCATTTAAAGTGTTTGTTTGTGTTGTACATCATCTTACCAGCTTTGACCTGTAGTCTAGGTTGTGGTTGTGTGTTGGTTGGGGTTGTGGGGTAAGAAAAGGTGGGGCTACCTGAGTAAAAACAGAAAGCCAATCATTTATCTGCTTTTATTTTTTTATTATTAATGGATTATTCAGGGATTCTTACTTTCCCGGAGGTAGTTCAGGTGGGATAGCAGGATGTCTGTGTTGTACGCAGAAGTGAGACGCATCATATCCTCTTTGCTCATTTTGCAGAGCGATTTTCCATCCAGTGTCTGGAAGTGAGGCACGTCCACATCTGACAGCCCGTATTCCTTTATAGCCCAGTCCAGCCACTGCCGGACGTGGTCCTGTGTCCACACCTCAGGATCTGAGCGGGAAACATGAGAACAGGTGCTGATATGAGCGTGAGGGAGTGAATACACAGAGCATTGTGCGTTCTGATACTGTATTTATAAACGTGTCTTATTTACAGGCTTGTGATGTCAAATCCGAGTATTAGAGACTGTAATTGTTTTGGTGTGAGTGCTTTATTAAAGCTCCGCCCCTTTTAATGTCACGAGGACCTTCAGAATGCTTACTGAACATCAGTGTGAACCGGTGTTCAAACGTGTCGTTTATTCTGCTTGTTTGGTTTTGACGTCCAGAGCGAGAGGAGGAAGTTTATTGGCACATCACAGCGTGTTTCTCGCTTGTACAAGCTGTTTTTTTCCACCAGTGATGCAAGACTGTGAGGTTTGTGTGTAATTACCACATGTTTGTGTGCAGACACATTTAAACACCCTCTGCATGAGTTTTACCTTCATAACATGCCAAATATATCATTTAAGTTACATTCAAAACTTTTTTACCCTAATATTCACACAGTCTTATTGTGTCAATCTTTTTATCCCCAAAAACTCATCTTTGATCATTAAAATGACATTTAAATGTTAGTTTTTTACATGTGCTGATGAATAAATCATTCATCTTTATTACCAGCAGGTCACAGTTTCAGACAGACTCACCCGCCGGTACGATCACCCTTTTCTCCTCTGTGGTGCTGCTGGGTGGGCTGGCGGTCTGGGGGCTGTTTCGAGGCTCAGGGTACGAGGGCTGGTAGGCCAGCTGTCCCCCATCACTGCTGCTCATGTGTCGAGTTCTTCTCGTCACGCTGCGATCCACCGGAGACTCGCGGCTGACGTGATGAAAGACGCCGGTCACTCATAATGTTTGCGTCTGGATCACATGCACACGTGTGGTACTTCTCCTCACCTGCTTCCGTTGACGTGTTCTGCTCTCTTTGCAGAATTCTGTGCGGCCGATCCTGTCCAGTCTGGCTCAGTAGGTTCTGAGCTCTCTTCAGAACCCTGTCTGAACACCGCAGGCGAGGGGATCTCGCCCTTCATGTGTAGGGCCTGAGGACCGCTGTAGGGCGACTCGAATATGGACTGGTCTTCACTCACCACTGATAGAGCTTCCTGTGAAACACAACAATCTTTGAAGGGTTCTTTAGAGCGATGCCATAGAAGAACAATTACTGGTTTCCATAAGAACTGTTCTTTCCTGTTAACAGTGTAAAGAACATTTTGTTATTTTATGAAAAAGGTTCTGTGATTGGTAAAGGTTCTTTATGGAACATTATAGCCAGAAAAGGTGGTTCTATGACATGTTAAATTGTAAAGGTTTTGTGTAAGAAAAACTAAAATCAACCACATCAACACTTAATGTTAATAAATCCTAATAGAATGAACGAATAAAGTTAATTTGGTTATTTGGAAGAGAACATGGATGTTGTGGTTTTCTGTCTTTTTTAATCTGTCTGTAATCCTGTTTATCTGTTTTTAAACCGTGTGGACCGTATTTTCAATGTCCAGGTAATATGAGTGAAATCATGAGTTTTCATGAGTTTGTTTTGTCTTCCTGTGTGTTTATTTCAGTTTGACTCTTCTGTAGTTCTGTAGTTGTGAAGAAAGAAAAGCTAAAACATCACGGAAGGGTTTTAAACATGTAGATGTGTTTGAGTTAATGGTGAGCTTGTTTAGAGCCTCAGTTTCGTCTTCAGAGCTGAACTGCGTCAGTGTTGAGTTGATCTGGGGCGTACAGGAAATCTGTCCCCATGTGCGGCGGAACCTTTGGCCCGGGGCATCAGATAGGAAACAGGAGTGGTAGAAATGTGGGTCATTTAAAGCTGAAAAACAAAGTTGTTCTGAAGGCACTGAGGTTGAGGGTGGAGACAGATTCACTCGACCACCTGAAGTGTGTCATGAAAACGTTTCATAAATTACTTTAACTCACATTGTTTACTTGCACTCTTTGCAAACTACTTGCTACTTGCAAACAATTTTGTCTGTATGGTTCCCTAAAGTACCTTTGTAGTTTTTAGACTATAAAAGGGTGAGAAAGAAATTGTTCTCCTGTGACGTTAAAGAACTTTAGTTTTACGATTGTACAATCTAGTACAGTCATTACTGATGTTTTTCCTCAGATCTGACTTGTTCCATGAGCTGCACCTAAACTGAGACAGATCTCAGGCTGTTAAATGGCTGTATCTCATCATGGTTCTCTCAGCTCAGTGAGTGATGAATGGCATGAACGTGTCTCTGCTGGAGAAGCGAAAGCAAGACCTTGAGAAGGTACAGAAACGTGTGGAAGATCTTGCTGGTGTTTCATGATTCATCTGTGAGTATCTGCTAACAGCACAGATGAGGTGAGCGCTGCTCTGTGTGGCAAAGGTGAGTAAGACTAGAGTGCAGAAGTTCCTGCACACAGAACTTCTTTCTGAGTTCCACACCAGTGGAACCTTTTCAAGATCCAAATGCCAAGATATTTCTAGATTTTGTTTCAGTGTCTGCGTCTTATTTTTATGCTTGTTTTGTCTTTAGATCTTGAGGCCCCATGAAAGAAACGCTGCCCTGAGACAGATAAATGTTCCTCAAAACAAAAATGAAACGACAGATCAGAGGCCAGATGTGTGACTGAACACCTGACAGCAGGTAACAGCGAGTGTTCAGCACTCAACATTATTTTGCACCCTTGCACCTTTTAAAAAAAACAACTTGTCAGACGTTATTGCTGTCTTCTCCAAAACGAAGATAAACTCTCCCCTCACCACCAATGCCACAAGTGACTTCCTGTTCAATGAGTCTCGTATCAAACTGCAAATACAAACTTCAGACCGTCAGAGCAGTGAGATTAACACACAGATGGATCATGTTATAGTTCTGAGACAGTAAGTGTCTCAAATGCATGAGTTTCAGGTGAGTTGGAGAAGATTTGGATGATTTTGCCTGAGGTCAGGCGTTTAACAGCCGCTCAGTTGCAGTGAAACTAATCACACAGCAGATCAAGATCACAGGGTGGAGCTCAGAATCTGTCATAATCTGTGAGTTGTGCCAGAACGTTGATGTAACGCCAAAACGTTTCTAACTAAACTCTGATTCCCTCATTCTTCTTCTGTTCAGGTTAGAGACGTGTTTCTGAAGAACATCGTGGTGCTCAGCCTTTGACAACACAGGCAGGTTATTTTTAATCACAGTGAACTGCAGACACTGGCAGTGAGAATTATGTCCCACAATCTCAATTCTCTCCCAAATTTCAAATTCTGATACTTCTTTAATGCTGCACTGGTGCTGCTTTAATGCTGTTTTAATGCAGTTTTAATGCTGCACTGGTGCTATTTTAATACTGTTTTAATGCTGCACTGGTGCTACTTTAATGCAGTTTTAATGCAGTTTTAATGCTGCACTGGTGCTACTTTAATGCAGTTTTAATGCTGCACTGGTGCTACTTTAATGCAGTTTTAATGCTACTTTAATGCTGCTTTAATGCAGTTTTAATACTGCACTGGTGCTACTTTAATGCAGTTTTAATTCAGTTTTAATGCTGCACTGGTGTTATTTTAACACTGTTTCAATGCAGTTTTAATGCTGCACTGGTGCTGCTTTAATGCAGTTTTAATGCTGCACTGGTGCTGCTTTAATGCAGTTTTAATGCTGCTTTAATGCAGTTTTAATGC
>JBAJNP010011604.1:0-14526 GCA_036877545.1 Yasuhikotakia modesta | reverse complement strand
TCACAACCTTGCAGTGAGTTCGAACTCACAACCTTTGCATGAGCTACAGGAAGACTAGGTTTGATGTAAATGTTTTGTGTGAGGGTTAGGTTTAGGTGTAGGATTAATTTAGGGGGGTATCATTTACAGCTTGTATAGTATAAAAACCATGACATCTATGGAACCTTCGGTTCCCATAAAACACTCACACACAGCACTCTCCCTTTCCTTCTTGTAATCAGAATCATTCCATGTAATCACTCAGGCGTTTACCAATCGAGCCACAGGAAGGGAGCAGTCAGGAGCAGGGCTAGCCAGCACAATAGCTTGTTTGTTGTTTTGAATTCAGTTTCACTCAGATGTCCTTCTCTTTTAAAGTCATTTTCTAAGGCAAAGAATGCATTTAAAACAGCTTATCAACCACATCAAACCCTTCCCACTTGTTTTGGACAAGCAATGAAATGTGCCAGGTCATGTTCTTGGTGGCCTTCTTTCAATCACAAGGGCATGGAGATAATGAATTAAAGTGTGGGAGACTGCCAACTCCAAAACAAACAGGTATTCATGAAACCTTTAACAACACATGGACCATGATAACACTACAAGTCAACGATTTGTTCCCTCGTTTTTTGGCAGCATCACAGAAGTTTAGCTAACACAGCCTACATCTTGTGAGTCCAGCTCAGCTTATCACAATATTTTTACTATGATAAGTGGACACAATATTGCACAGCTGCTTGCCCTAATGCATTTGTTCTTAAATGCAAATTTGTTCTTATTAAATATGCACAGTCTGACAGTTATGGAATCTCAGATGACCTCACTTTGTCAGCAAGTTATACAAATGTGCATATCATATGCCACCAGTTTTTAAGAAGAAACTATTTTAAGTTTAAGCTGATGAATAAAGTTGATGCAGAGAAGCTGGTATGCATATGTCAGTTTGAATATTTGTTTTTGTGTTTTTTATAATGTTAAAACCTATATTAATTTGTAAATTTTTTAAATATAAAAATTCTTCAATATTATGCAGCTCACAATCTCACACATTGAAAGACTATCTGGACTCATGACTGGACATTCTAGGTAAAATACACCTGCTTAATCTATTACCACTGCAAGACACTGCAAAACCAGCATGTACTCACAGACAATCACTATTTAGTGCATCTACACATACTAACATAACACTATATAGGGTATATAGGGATTCTATAACATAAAAGCAAAAGTGTAGCTATAAACTAGCAGCAGAAAAGTGAGTTTGAGTCCCTGGAAGCAAAAATTCTGGCTAAATTATGCTTTACCACTTTTAATTAAAGTGTCTGCTTTACAGACTGCACCATACACCATTGTTGGTGTGTGAAAAGTTTTGAAGGCTGATAGGTTTAATGTTTTTGTTCCTTACATGTGGAAAATGGAGGGTCTTGGGAATTTGAGGAATGCCCATTGTTTTGGCATGGAGTCTCCTTTGTTCTTTTTCATTTCTTGGGCAGTAGGCAAGGGCTTTACTGTGAGGGCACTTTTACTAGAAGCTTCCTGATGTTTATTACTTCATACCAATCCCTCATCAGCCTTGTGCAAACCACTCTCTGTTAAATCACAAACTCCTCAAGTGAAGTGCAATTGAGGTTTCTCCCAGAAAGACCTGGCAGTTCTTGATAGATGATCATTGAAATTGCTCCCCACACATTCTATTCCACCATAAGAGCAGTGGTGTGTACTGATTTAAGACCAGTATTCAGCTAGTTGGATTCTTACAAACATTGGTTCCTGTAATGTAAGAAGTACATGGCTAAAAGTCTCATTTGTCAACTTCTCTGTTTTAATGCAGAAGTGCTATTACACATTATAGATTTTCCATGTTATGTAATTTTATTAAATTACAATATACTTTTCTTTAGGGTAAATTTGATGAGACAACTACAAATAAGCAATTCATAGTTTGATTTCTCCAAATACTAGAAAGACTAACGTCTTTAAAACATTGCTATTTGTTTGAGTTGTTTTGAAACTGTCAATACGGGGTCAAGCTCTAAAGGGACTTATTGTTATTATTCCCCTCTTAAAGTCTATGAAAGCCCATAGAATTGTACATAGGAATGTAATAAAGTTTGACATACAGCTAAAACAGTCTGAAATGTATTGAGTTTTTACCCTAAACCCTCGAGCACCATCAATAGTTCAAAGTTTTACTTATATTTATGATTATAATTTTTTATATGTCCAGCCAACAAAATTATTTTCCTCCAATTACTCGGCCCATGTCCATAAAAGTAATGCATGAAAAAATTTTGATGCATTACTTCTTTGAAGTGTCTTCATAAAAATATTTGCACCATGAAATTTTCTGAAAAAAAAAAAGTTTTCTATAGCATTCATTTGTCTGAAATTTGTGGCATCTACAGACGCCTCTGAAAAAATTATGGAATTTGTGTTGATACCCTTTACCTTTTCCATATTTCATGTCTATAAATTTACCCGAAACCGAATCTTTCTTAACTAAGCATGGTTCATCATCACCACTTCCTGAGGTAACATGCTAGGTTTGTGATCGGCAACTCATAGCCGTAAAAAGATATAGCAAAATTTACTAAATTGTATAATACCAAATTTCTGCTACTTCTGTCCACCATTTTGAATTATATTGAAAACCTTCTTTTTAAACTCCAAGTTTACACAAAACTTGGTATGCAGCATTTAGAGACACTTGTGTCATTGACATGGAATTGACGTGTAAGTATTTCATAACTATATGTTTGTACCCAAATATGGCTCTATATCTCAGACAAAGTTCATATTTTAAAACAGTTCTTCCGTCCCTAACAATGGTTGTTTACTGTAAATAAACAGTTCTGTCCCATTGTTCCCAGCTCCTACAGTTTCTATTATCGTCAATATGTGGGAATGGGAACTAGGAGAAACCATATACAGCCATATATACATACCATAACCATATATAAGCAACTGTTCTCTGTGGCAAGATGGGCCACGTGACCACGTCTCCAGACAATAAACATCAAGTTTAGATAATCTCAAAAGATTTACTCTCGATCAACAATGAATAATACAAATTTGTGACATGACAGAATTAAAGGGGTAAAGACAATGATATTCATGTGTGTAAATGCCTGGGTTTAATTAACAATGTGCATGAAGTTTGCATTCCAGACAGCTGCTGCTAATCAACAGGATGAATATGTGCAAACAAACAGTACAGTGTCTGTGCACCAACTTCCTTTCAACTGTAAGGTTTACCTTCCCATTCATAAAGAGCAGCCTGAGGACACAACATTTATCTGTTCATATTTTAAAGGACAGATGGAAAGAGGTTTTGTTTGTGTACACACACATATGCACAGCCAACACCATCTACTGAGTATTAAGGAATTTGGAATTTTAACAAATGTTGTATTTCTACACAGCTGTGGACATAAAAAACACATATATGCAGCTAAAGTTGAGGTAAAAAAAAACATACCAGGCATTTTGCTAATAAATGCAATCTGCTTTTCAAAAAACTAAACTCTCAAACAAATAGAACTCAAATTTGTTAATGTGCTTAACAAATACAAAAGACAATTTAAGAGAAGTCGTAACAAATAGATGTACTTTAAAATTACTTTGAGATTACATTACTGAGATTATTGTGTTTCTTTGAGATTCTACCAGCTTGATTTCTTAAATGTGTCCATGCTGGTGTTCTTCAAACTGTTCAGCTTTGGAACTTTCTCCCTTCTTATACTGTTCAAATCTTATACTGTTGTTCTTACAACACCAACATGTCCTTACAAGATAGTTGTCATTTAATAATTCTATCAATTTTCAATTCTCATTTTTCATATTTACATACACATAGGCCTATATTTCATGTATTATTTGTACAGCTGCTTTGCAACAATGTGCCATTGTAAAGGGTTTTATTTATAAATTGAAGTTGAAACATATATACATTAAAACATACCATCAACCATACACAATAGCAAATACCATCTATTGTACTAACCTAAGAACAAATTTGAATAAACATGCTTTTAAAGAAGCCATTACCTTGCAGACACATGCAAAAAAAAAAAAAATACATGCAGTGGTAGTTTATTAACACACTACAAGCCAAACTGTCAAACCTGATCTTCCAGACACAGTTCTGCTTGTGTGATTAGGGTTCAACCCACAAACAGAGGAACACAAAACACATGCACATTATTTTGCCTAGAAAACAACAGCAAGAAAGAAACCAAAGGCAGGGTAATAACACTGCAGCATTTCTGACCCAATGCCAAATAAATGGATGTACACGCAAAGAAAATGAATTCTTTCCATTTCTACACCCTTCCACTGTCTTTTCTTATCTTGTGGCAGAGCTGCTATTTGAGAGCGTTATTCTAGAGTAATTTTAAGCCTGTAGGTTTAGAGGTGAACATTGCTCTCTCAGTTCAGATGGTGTTTCTCAAAGTTGACATCTTGACAACTTAAAACAGGCATATGTTTTAAGTGATTCTGTGTTTGTACAAAATTACACAGAAAATTGAATTTAAACTTATTTTAAATTACTTTTTTACCTACTTTATTTACAAAAAGTTTATTTACATGTCACTACAGATAAAATACCTACACAGTGTTAAGAATGAGGTTACTGAGATTACTGAGATTATATTAATAATTTTGTAATTTCTCTTTAAACTAAGTTATAGAATGTTGAATGTTTGGAGAATGAGGCTATAGAAGAGGTTATATAATAAATAGAAAATAAGTTTGTCGAGGTTATAGAAGTTTTAAATGTAAGTGTATGAGGCTATAGAAGTTATATAATGTTGAGAGGTTAGAGAATGCAGCTATGGGGCTTTTAGAATGTTAGGAATTTAGACAATGAGGTTAGAGTAGTTATAGAAAGTTAAAAGGTTAAAAAATGCAGCTACAGAATTATGAACGCTGACAGAGGCTATCGAGATTAAAGGTTAGTGAAATTAAGCTGTAAAGGAAACCAAATGACTATGTTGCTGATGGGAGGATGTAGTGGGTTTACAGTGAAGGGAGGGAGGACAGAATAAATAAGTAAAAAATATAAAGAAGAAGACAGACGAAGGAGTGTTAGTAGACTGATAGCTGCTGATGTAGTGAGGCCTCAGCATATTGGAATGTGCTGAATTCAGCTGACTAAACAAGTGAAGGGAATCTACCACCCGCAGTCCAGACTGACACACATCATTTACCCTGTACACATAAAACTAACAATAAAAGATAAACATTTATCACATGTGCATGTGTTTACATTCATAAAATTCATCCAGTGTTTGTGTGCAGATGTGTTAGTTAGATTCCTCTGGTCTGCACTTCCTTTCATAGCCACAATGAGGCAGCATCGCATGACAATTAATGACTACATGTGACTTGCAATGCATTCCAATGATACATTTGTTCCTTGGGAATTCACCCATATTGCTAAAGCAATGCTCTACCAATTAAGCTACAGGAACACTTGTACTGCTTAAATATTCACTTCCCTGTAGCTAGAGGTATTGCTGATATCAAGAGATCTGAGCCTGGGGTGCTTTCAGTGAGTCAAAAAGGGTGTGTAAATGTATTTTCTCTATCACAGTGACAAAACTCTCCTGGCTGCCAAACTCCACTGACATCACATCAGCTAACATAAACATGACACATGATCTGTGGCTACTGGTGGATTTAGCCACTATGCAAGAAAAATTGCAAATCCAGACCACATTCTGTAAGTTAAATTTCTGTAGACAAATGAGCAGTTTCAATGAGCAATTTTTTTAGACTGTGGCTGAATGTGGGCAACATGGTTTGTGTGTATTTGTGTAAGTCTATGTACCTTCGAACAATGATTTTGAGAATCCTGTAAGAACCTTTAATGAGGATGAGAGCTTCCTGGCGGGAGCCATATAGAGCAGAACCATTGATGTTTACCAGTTCATCTCCCACTCGCAACTTCTTGCATTGAGCTGCTTTTCCTCCCTCTTCTATCTATGAGACAGAGAGAGAGAGAGAGAGAGAGAGAGAGAGAGAGAGAGAGAGAGAGAGAGAGATATGAGTTTATGTGTATAATAGGTAATAATACATCAACAACAAAAACATTTACCATAAATACAAGAAGTGAATACAGAACACAATGCACCAACAGACAATGCGCCAACAGATTAGCTGCCAATATTTTTCAGCCAGTTTTTGATCCTGTATAATGTCTGTTGCATAATCCAGCATTTTCACAGCATAAATTATATTCCTGCCAAACTAAATTAAATCTGTACAATATAAAGTCTGCCAGACATGCACTGAAAGAATTTAAACTTTGCATATTTAAAACATCAAACTTCAGTTATGTGAACAAGTGACAAATATTGGTATAGTATCAAAACAGTTTGTTAATATTGGTATCAGCAAAAGAAGTCCTATAGACATATTAAAATATAATTATACTGTTATTTTACTTATTACACTTTTTTATTTTTATTTATTTCTAGTTTTGGCAGGCTTGGGTTTCCACACACACATTTAGCCACATATACTTTAAGAAGCCTGTTTACACCCTCAGACTGTATTTCCCCATTTCTCTATGTCTTTTAAAGTGGGGTCAGAAGTCAAATATACATACAGTACTGTAAATGCACTGGGTTCAGGGCCATCATCAAACATGCTTACAGACACATAATACTTCATCATTCCATTAGGGAACTTTCTACATAACATAGAACAAAGGTTCAAAGATCAACCCCAAAGCCACATAATTCCCATGCTCAAAACATCAGCCCAGTCAAAACACACACAATCACACTTTTGCTCAGTCATGCACATGTAAATCTCCACTTCCAACATAAACACACCTTTCTCTCTTGGCGGACACATGCATTACAACAGAGTATCATATTCAGTTTTCTGTCTTACATTAGAGCCCTGTTTTTCCTTACACAAATCCATCAAAACCCAGAGCTAATGCCACAAAGCTTTCAAAAAGCAAATTCACACCACAGACCATAAGTATATGGAGGAATGCTTTACAGAAACCAGAGACTGGCAGGCAGCTGCATGCTAACTTAAATGAGACAACAGAAACACACTGTTTGCGCAACTACTGTCTCATATGGCTTGTGTGATGGAAAACGTGTCCACACATACAGAAACTGGCTTCACACATTTACATCTGTAGAATGGGTGTCTAGTAGCAACTACAGTGGGCAGATATTAAGCTTTTCCACTAAAAAGGGTTTTGCTGTGTAATAACTGCAGCTCTAAATAGTAGACAAAACAAGTTCTGTTATATTCTTTGGTTTGAATTTTCTTGGAGAGCTGTTGAAAAGTGGGAAGTTCACATTTACATCCAAATGGTAAATGTAGCATGGATAGATGTGTTTATTCAAACAACAGTAAAGTTCTTCACTTTATATTATGTTGCTTCATAAAAGCAAAGACTGCAAAAGATTTATAATGTTAGAAATAGGTTTCTAGATAATTTTCAGTGTGTTCTGCTGAGTTCAGAGTGACACAACAAAAACAAGCTTTTATCTTTGTTTCAACTAGCAAGCTAGCTAAAGAAAGTATTACACATGTGATCATTTTGCAATAAGAGAGCCTCTGTGTTTCAACACTAAAACCAAATCTTTCTGAAACATGTTAACACACTTTTACCCTTTGCAGACTCATCCAATGCCAACTGTTGGTCTGCATTGCAGAGTAAACTGATGCACATGTGTTGTGTGTGTGAATCTGTATGTGTTAAGCATTGCAGGAATATTTCAATGTGGTTTTTGGGGAGATCAAAGCCAGAACATGTCCAGAGGGACATAATAGGAATATTCATGCTGACTGAATAAAATGCTTGGTGGGGGATGAAGTGTTGGGATGTGGGAGTTTAGACAGACCTTGTGACAAGATTTTGTCTCATAAGCAGGACCAGGCGGACCCTGCAGAGGTTCTTCTGTGCTGATTTTGGAGGGAGATCTGGAGAATTCTGTGTCATGGATTTTAAACACAGTTAAACTATTACGCTGTGATTGGTAGCTAAAAAACTTGAATGATTCCAAAAAATGTATTACAAGAATTTGTAAGAGGCAGAGAATGCTTTCTGATTAAATCTGACTGTTTATACCTGTTTGCATGTTAACTTGTTTGTTTGTAAGACCAGAAAGAAATTGTCTTCAAAGCATCAAAAGATATTTTTAAAGATATATACACAGATAAATAGATTTCCATGGATTTACGGCTTTTCTTTTAAAAAAAAAAACTGCCAAAAGATTCCATGCAGAGATTCCAGAAAAGGACCTGTAAGTAAGGAAAGCATTGTCTTTTAAGTGTCCTCTGGATCCAACTGGGTCCACTGTGGTCCTGTTCTTCAGTTTCTTCTACAGTGAAACAAGGCTTGTTGGTTTTCTCATGCTTTCAGCTGGTATGGGATGCACAATAGCTGGTTACAAGTAATGGAAACATTATTCAGATGCATGGTCACAATTACAGCCCTACTGAGGCCATTGCTCTGTCTCATTCAGTTTATCCCCCCCATCTGTTACAAACAAGATGGTTTCCCTGGGCTACCCTTATCAACAGCCACACAAAAAGCCTTCAAAAGTTTAAAAAAAAAAAAAATCACAAGAGCTCATCTCATTTGCAACACAGATGCAGACACTAGTTGAAAAAAAACTTTTAACTGACTGGATCAGAGGCTGAGTTGACTGAATTTGTGCAGTAAACCCAATAAACATTCAGTGTGAGTCTAAACGAAACCTGTATATGTTCCCCAGGTGCATCTGTGCTTTCTAAGGCCAGAAGAGATGTAGTATAACCTTCCATTAGCTCATAAGCTCAAAACAAACACACCTTTTGCCACCCTAACATCCAATCTGCTGAATATACTTCATCGGAAAAAATCCTGTGATGCTTAAGACAGGTACATTTTATGGCAGGATATGTAATCGTGTTGCACGAAAAGAACAAATTCACCACACATGTACAGTTGGCAGGCATACCCGAGTTCCCCGTCAGCCCGCGTGCCAGTTAAACAAACTCACGCGCAGCCTTACCACATATGCAGCCAAAAGGTTCAGAACTTCCACAACTTAGTGTGTGAGGAAGACAACAAAAACCAAATTCAAGAAGAAAGAGCCGTTGGACCTCCAGTACCTGCTGTCCTCCAGTAAACCAGACCTTATTTCACTAATGTCTCGTACAGAGGCTATGATGGGTCATGATGTAAAAGGTGTCCAGAAACTTCAGCGCCACTGAATCTGGAACCTCATTGGTTTATTTTGTGAAGAACCAGGTCTGCCAAACTGTTGGTGCAGTGAAGCTCCATACCTACACCCATATTCTCACACCTCTTTTCCTCTATAATCTCATTTCTTCTCCCTCCCTTTCTTCCTCCCTCGTGTTTTTGCGTTGGAGGTTTGCTAAAAACAACAGGAACCACACCTACGTTCCATCAGACCTATATCTGCATGCATTTTAAAGTGCCCATGTGTACAAGTGCTTGTTTGGTTTGGGCATGAGCACCAGTCAAATTGCTGGCTTGTTTAATAAAGGTTTACAAAGAGTTCTTTATAGAGAGTTGAGGGTTCTACGTGACTAATCCCTTCTTTTTCTCTTTCCTTTGCTACGATACTTTAATCTCTCACAGGAATGACCACTCCTTACATGCCATGCAAAGAATAAGAGTTTCCGAACCCATTCTTTAAACAGGGCCTGGTTAAAAACACTCTAGCGGAGGTAAATGTTAGGGGGAAGTTTCTGCTAGCAAGCTCTCCAAACCATTATGATTATAAAAACAACTGTGATGAACTGTTAGGGCAGGGAGTACAGCAAACAAACAGCACCACTCCTGAATCCTACACTGTCAGTTATTTCTGAGATTAAATATTATCTGAATTTTAGGTACAGGAGGCAAGAAACACCTCAAATTATAAGAGAAAAGTATGTCCTGTGATGGGAATACTTTTAATTCAATAATGGCTTTAAGAGTCTATTCATAGCTATGCTGTCAGTGTACCAAAAAATGCAAGCACACTCCCAGGCTCTGGGAACACAGGAGGGAGGGTGTCTGTCTGCTTCTGAACAGTGATGAAGCAAGAGGCTTCACCCAATGCAAAATTTTTGCTGAATTCAGCACAAAGGACATAGAGGATGAACTACACAGAATTACACACTGCACACAATAAATATACTGATATTTCAACTTGAAAAACCTGTCACTGTAATTATGAAACAAGCTAACGAGTAAGATTAAGTACATTTAATAAACAAAAAATTATGGTTGTTGTTTTAGATCAGATGGATGCAAGGGGTTGATCAGCTTTGGTAACTGAACATGCTGAGCACAGTAATATTTCTGCAGTTTTTAAAGTTTAAAATCTTCTTAAGCATACTTACTGTCTTGGTAACTACAGCATACTGTAAACACACATTGTAAGGCAAGTGTAGGTATTCAATATTTAAACTACACTAAAAAAGCTGTATTTAATTGCTTCATGTTTCAACTCTCCATTATTTCTATGACATGATGTGCTGTTTCACATATACAAGAAATTGTTCTTGCATACATTACACTGTACAAAATTGTACAAATTCTCACACAATTCACCTTGAGCTATAATCACTTTGATCAAGTCAGTAAACAAAGTCTGACTCTAGATCTGTGGTTCAAGAAATGTTAAATAACAGAGACTTTACCTGTGCCAAAACCTCAGGGATCAGATCAGTTCTTTTATCCATCAGGTAATGAGTGGAAATGTAACGCTGGTCTGCTGTCAACAGGTCTATATGGCCCACGGGCCTCTGCAGCAGGACAGAATGAGCTTCTGTCTCTCAGTCCCAACATCAGCCCTGGCCTTCACGCCACCGACATGAGGTCACCCCCTCTATCGCTCTATAAATAACAGGGTGTGCCGCTCTTGCCAGTCTGGCATAATGCCACAGCTGGTCAGAAGAAGAGTGCGCCTGAGCTGCCTAAAAACCTGAAGGGTCTTTCCAAGCATCAGCAACCACACAAAGAGCAACAGAACATGCAGTACACAGTTGCCCGTTTTATATGAAACATCTGGACTCGGAGAACAAAAATTGCTGGTTGCAAAGTTGTTTAAAAATACAGGAATGACAGAAAGAGACAAATACCAGCAAGAAATAGAGAGAGCAAGAAGGGAGTGAGAGGATGAAAGAGAGAGTGTGACAGAAAAACAGAACAAACAAGTCAAGTTGTTTTTATGCCATTACGTTCCATAAAAGTAGAATCGCTTTATCACATTGACTGACATTAAACTACAAGGGCTCCGGCTTTGAATAAACTCATTTGTAAGGGAACCTGTCATAACATTTTTTCACAGGACTCACAATATATGTATATGAACACCCTGTTTTTTTAGCAGTAACTCACAAGTTTTTCCAGTGGGACCTTTAGTGAAGAAAGAGGAGGGCTGTCCAAAAACTCTAAAACAAGTGCTGCTTTATCAATGGATTTAATGGTTTCCCCAGTAAGAAGCCACTACCAGAGAGCAGCCAGAGGTATGAGCCCAGAATCAGCCCCAGAGTATAAGGGTGGCCTGTGTCTATATGAGAGCGGGAGAGACAGAAGGATTTTTCATACACTTAACTGTGTATTCGGTGCCAAAACATTGTGTACACTGTATAAGGTATAAGTGTGTTGGGTGTTCTCTGAACATTTATATATGAAACACTCTAGCATTGAAACATTGCTAACATTTCTTAACAGAATATGTGTGTGTGTGTGTGTGAGCATTTTAAGAGATTAACACATCCAACATCTGTTCTTCAGTCTGGTCTTCTAGTCTCTCTATCCTTTTATAAGAGTCCAGATAAAAACTCTTCACAAGAGTGTAGCAACCCTCCCACGCATCTACCTTTTGGGCAATAATTATATTTTATGATTGTTGTTTTGCTTGGCATTTAGAAAAAATAGTAGCCAGACATATACAACAACAACAACTTTAAGACAAGATGTCAACAGTGTACATCATACAAACTTGCAATAGGGTAAAATTGTGCTTACAATTATTCACATAAAATCAGTTATTCATGACCCTGACTGGTTTAGAATGTGCCCCCTATATTCATTTCATATTCATTTTCATTCTCACTTGTTAGTATTACAGACCTGGTTTCCTTGAAGATCAGAATGAAAATACAATTGAATAAAAAATACTATTAGCATTAGAACCCTGACAAGACATTCAGAAATCAACAGGTTACTGAAAGCAATAAGGAATCTCTGGCTCTCTGGAAAAGAACAGTAAGGGGAAAGGTGTGGAAACGTGTGTGCGATATGAGGACATTACAGGCAGATCTAGGAATTGTGAGAAACATGGGCTTTGGCTCTCTTCTGCTCCTAAAAGAAAAAACACCAGACGTCACAGCAACTGGAGCACGGAAATGGGAACTTAAATTAAGTCACATATTTGTGTGAGAATGTATGCTTAAAAAAAACAGAAGATGACAGAGATGAGTGAGTCTACATTTCTACTAAGTAAAACTGCTATAGTCCTTTAGAGTCAGAAGTCTGAAAGACACTGCAAATCTAAACATTATAACATTAATCCAGAGCTATTATAAAACAGAGTGAATCTTAAGACAATCACACTAAATTATGCCATGTATTTATCTTTAAGCATCTTTTCTTTCCTGAAACATAATAATGTTTCCCACTGGCTTAGTGAAAAGAAATTTCTTCCACTGCATGTGTTTATACATACTGAATGTGGAAATTAATACCAAATGCCCATTGGGAACGCAATTCAGAACATTCATTCAAAAAAAAACACACACAAATTCACACTAACAGACACACAAGCCTTTGTGGTTATGCTTTGTGGGGACTTTCCATATACCTAATAACTGTACAAACTTTATGTTCTATTCACTTATCCATCAACATTCTCAGAAAACATTGCATTTTTACATTTTAAACTAAGCATAATTTATTATGTTTAATAAACTATTTATTAATCAAATCCTGGCAGGTGCCCACAATGTTTGTTTGTTTCACTTGTGGGGACATTTGGTTCCACAGTGATTGAAAAACTACACACACAATTCAACAGCACTCAAAAGCAGTCAGTGGGTCACTCTGGTAACCCCACAGAGAAACCACCACTGGCTTCAATAAGACAAGCATTTACAGCTGCCATTTCCTCAAAGTCCTGAAGAACCCTTACCACCTCATTCCAGGAACTCTAAATCCTTGTTTTGTTGGTGTGTTCCTTCTGCATCTTCACTCCATGAGCTTTTATAAAGCACCTTTAATGACTGATTGCAGCTCAAAGTCTTTTTACAAACAAGTTCTAATCTAATGTTATCTTTTTCATTTATTCATAAGCTTAATTGTTAGTACACTTCACTGTGTTAAATAGATGCAAGTAAAAAATGTAATTATGATAATGTGTAATTTCTATGGCATTAGCCATTGAAAAACCCATAATGTCCCACTAATAATAACAACAGCAAACCATCTCTGTAACTGTGTTCAAAAACCAGACACATGAAACTAATAACTAACGTCATTAACGTTAATGAAAAGTCATTAACTGTCCATCAGCTTCATCTCACATAATGTCTTAGCAATAATGGAGACATTTCAGCAACACAATAGGGAGTAATAAGCACTTGTATTTAAAGCTTAAGGCATTCAAGCATCCAGGGCCAAGTCGGCATCTTCTGCCACTCATAAAAGGAGAGGAGAATGAGGTCTAACCCCCCCACTCCACAGCTATGCCTTTGTCTACTGTTTGCCAAGGATTGGAGCTACAACTCAAAAACACACCCTCAGTGAATGACTTATGTGAATACATGTATTATACAGACCAACGGAAGGGTGATACTAAGGCTAACCAGGAAAGTGACAAACTTTGTGGTCAAGGTCAGTAAGTGAAAATAGAATTGTATATAAATTAAATAAAATAAATTATAGTTTCTTCATCTACGAGACAGCAGGAGAGTGGGGGTGGTGGGAGAAACAGAGAGAGAGAGAGAGAATGAGAGAGAGAGAGAGAGAGAGAGAGAGAGAGAGAGAGAGAGACATAGAGAGAAAAGGTGGAAGAGACAGAATGAGTGAGAGGGTGACAAAGGCTTCATTCAGATTTAGGCTGAAGGGAAAATGAGAGAGCGCTACCTCTGTGTGAAGAGCTAAAGCTACATGTGACTGACTCTAAAGTTCCACTGTGCTTTTAAAGGTGTGACACACAACCACAGGTCACCTATGCAACTGAATCAACAGCCCCTGACCTATATTCATAGATGAAGCCTCTGTAAACACACAGGCTCAGCAACAATTAAAACAAAACAAAAATCAAACAAACAAATGCAGTGGAAAACAAACAACAATTAAGCAATGGGCAAATAAACAAAAGTGGTTACACATATCTCTCTCTCTCTCTCTCTCTCTCTCTTTCTCTCTCTCTCTCTCATACACACACACACACAGTGCATGTTTTGTTTTAAGGGGAAACTTGGTGATGAAGGAATGTCTCTGTAGAGAAACATTTTAGCGCATTCCACAATTTGTTTGCTTTCTACAGGCTCAACTGCCAAATG
>JBAJNP010011603.1:0-14528 GCA_036877545.1 Yasuhikotakia modesta | reverse complement strand
CTCTCTCTCTCTCTCTCTCTCTCTCTCTCTCTCTCTCTCTCTCTCTCTCTCTCTCTCTCTCTCTCTCTCTCTCTCTCTCCCTCTCTCTCTCTCTCTCTCTCTCCCTGTGTGGGCAGTGTGGGTTAATCGCGCTGCTCCTCAGTTGATCACACTAGCGCCGTGGGCGCCGCGAACATTTTGGTTGAGAGCCAGATTCTGGAGTCTGGGTGGCTGCGTGTGAGTGGAAAATTGTTGACACATATTGACCCATTGATTCTGTATTCACAGTCAGATGTAAGTGCAATGAAACTGACAAAACCAGCGCATTTCATTCATGCAGTGAGTGTTGCTTCTGTACAGGAATAACTGTTAGGAATTCTAGGAATTTTAGGAAAGTTGGGAAATGTACCTGACGTTGTCGTGCCGCTGGATGTATATCTTGTGGAAAATTCTTTCTGGTGGCTTCAGGAAGTCCTCCTTCATTTCCATGGCAACATTCCTGGGCAGCAGGCTCATTAAGAGGCGTTCCTGTTGAATATGTCAGTCACATATTTGGATAAACAGAAACTTTGAATGTTGTTCTGCAGTCAGTTGAATGTAAAGCATACAGGCCTGTTCACAGTAAAAATGAGAACTATAAAGATAACTGTATTACTGTAGCCAACACAGAGGACAATAATGTGGTTTATTTTAAGCTTTCAGTAGCAGTTTTACAGTCACAGAGATGAATGGAGATGATGTGTTGCTTTAGGTTTTGCAAAGAAAGCAAGAAAAATATGCTTCTTATACGGGTTATAGTGTATTTCTGCAATGTCATCTTTCATTTTAAGTCTGCAAGCACTTTTTTTTTAAATGCATTTTTGATTGGCTCTCAATGTTTTTGTATTTATGAGCTGGAAAAAATGCTTTAAATTTAATTCCTGCAATTTCTCTGTATGATCATTACAAACCTTTATGACTTTTTTCCCTTTGTGAAACACAAAAAGAAGATATTCTGAGAAATGTCTCAGTGGTTTTGTGTTCCTTTTGCTTTCCAACATTTCAGAGTAACCGTCCTCACAATACCCAGTCATCACATCTATCTTATGTTTTAGCTTCTTAGATCAGGGATTTTTAATCTTCTCTGGAGGCCCAACAGAGTTTAGCTCCAGTTCTAATCAAACAAACAACCACAACATGGAGATCTGGATTAGCTGTTTGATTAGGGCTGGAGCTGTTCTCTGCAGGTCTCCAGGAAGAGGATTTTAAAAGCCCTGGCCTGTAATACAGCTCTGAAGACTCAATCTCTTTATTAACTTCATCAGGTGCGTCTGGGACGCTTTTCTAACACCGTTAAAGTTTTCATCTGTGCTGGTCATTTGATGGCTGCTTTTCATTCACTTTCTGTTATGATTTAATCCATTTAAAACATTATATTTCAATGACTATTATTTTATAAGTGAAGGCAGTGATGAGCTCCAAGCATACCCACTTGGTGAGGTTGTTTCTCTCGTTCTTTCTAGCAAATTCTTTAAAGTGTCTTTCCTTAGAGATTTATAAACCGTTCTTCAGACTCTCTGTAAGGTCACTCAAGTGCACTTGGAGACTTTTTCCTACAGCCTGAAGTGCTGTGGATCATATATATGCTAAAAGGCAAATCTTAGCTCTGGTCTGAGGTTGTGAGAACTATTGAGCTGTTTTTTTACCCTGACCAATCAGTTTTCACCACTGAGATGCATATTGACAGCATGTGGTAACTCATACTTTGCAGATTAAATTTCATCGGAGTGGCCACTGAGTTTTGGTAACTAACTGAACAAAATTTTACTTCATACAAAAGTGTTATTGTGTACTATTGTGTGTTGTCCAATAGCTAATATAAATAAATACCTTATAGAATTAGTTCTTATACCTTAGAACTAAACTCTTCAGGTCTGTGGACCTCGCTGGAGAACATTGAAGAACTTTGAAGAACAATTTAAAGAGTTATAATATGTTTCTATATTTATTGCTTGATCAGATCTCATAGTTTAACCCATTGCTATTAAACAATTTCACCTCAGTGGCTCTGATTTATATATTCAATAAAAACTCTGTAGTTGCTGTTGTATTTTTGATAGTTAGTTGACAAACTGGCCACTATCTGTTATCTGTAAGCTTTTTATCTAATGAACTCTCTGATAGCTACAAAGTGGGTAATTCTGCGCAAGATCACAGTTCCCAGCGTTGGAGTTGGTTGGCATGGCGAAGGTAAGTTTCCGTGGAAACGCACACAGTTCATTGCCAAGCCATGCGTTGCTAAAAGCAGGTGATAAATGGTTTCTCAATGAGCAAATCCCAGCATGCCAAGCCACCTGTGTTAACAACCCAACTGGTCAGTTTGTCACAAGTCTTATCTAGACATAAGATCTTATCTAGTCTTATCAAGAGCTCAAAAAGTTTGTATGATTAGCAACACTACAGCAAACAGCTCTTAGCTCTTTTATTGATACTTAAATACACATTATTACTGGTTAAGTTTGAAAGCACATGCAAGTGAACACAAGTATTGTAATATTATTCTTAGGGTCTGTTGTTGACTGTTAGCGTTGCTGTTAGTCCCTGTTAGCAATTAGCATTTGTCAGCGTAATGCTGACAAGTGTTAATTAAACTTGTGAGTTTTGCCCCTTATCTAATTACATGCAGCGTCTACTCTTGTACTTAATAGGAAAATCTGTAACTATCAGTTAGTTAGCAACAAAGACCAACACCCTTAAAACTGCAAATACATTCATATTTAATTTATTCTGCTTTCAGGAACTTGACGGTTCATTTGTAAGTTAACATAGATTGTACTCATTTCATTTTTCCACTTAATCCATTCGTACAGTTGCACTCAGTAAATTTTTGTTAATATTGTGCTACTATAAGCATCTTTTGCGCTGCTATAGTTGCGCTTGCAGCATCATGCAAAAAGCAATACATTTACTGTATAACTGTCCACCTATATAGAAGCCCCCCCAAACAGAGGTTTGTTTCAATGGTTAATTCTAACACCATGTAGACACAAAAAATAACTTTAGCTGGAGTTTTACAGACAGAGTCACATATAAACAATGTTTTAAATTCATCAGTATTCTTTGCACCCTTTAAACGGACCTATATCCACTCTCAGACGTATGAAATCAATACATTATCTTTGCTGAATATGTGTTTTAATTTATATTTATATGTATATCATATATATATATATATATATATGTGTGTCACTGCATATATGTGTATATATGTCAGAGAGAGAGCTGGGTGCTACAGCGTGGTGTGATGTATAGAGGGGGTGGTGTTACCTTCTATTCAGGGAGTTTGTTGGGTGGGAGGTAGATGAGTCATGTGCAAACAATTAGAACCAATTTCAGTCGCTAAGGAACGGGAACGTGTCCTCCCTGCTTTAGTTTGTGTGAGTTCTGCATCTTATGTCCCTTCATTTATAAATCACTCAGTAATTATCCGCCGCTGGTGAGGGAGGCAAGTTATGCTAATGCCGCTGTCTGATTTACATTCTTTATCATGGATATAATGAATAATGACAGCCAAAATGAAGCACGAGTGGTTTACTACTGTTATATTTAAATAATCATACTTAAAGACACACTTTTATAAACTAGAAGATGGACCGATTTAGTATTGAAACAGTACCCTTACAAATATACTGGAACTGCATGAAGTATACTTAGAAATATACTTCGACTTTGCTTAAGTCACACACACACTTACACACACTCACTCACACGCACACTCACTCACACACACAAACACTCACTCACACACACACACACACACACTTACACACACTCACACGCACACTCACACAAACACTCACACACACACACACACACACACACTTACACACACTCACACGCACACTCACTCACACACACACACAAACACTCACACACACAAACACTCACTCACACACACACACACACTTACACACACACACACTCACTCACAAACACTCACACACACACACTTACACACACACTCACTCACACACACACACAAACACTCACACACACACTCACACACATCAAATGATCATCAGACCAGTTCCACGTTTATGTACCACTGTGTGCTTCAGTACACAGCCAGCAGGCAAATCACACTTGCAGAGCGCTTCACACGGAACATGTTCTAGAGTTAGAAAGAACCTGAACAGAGCGCAGTGAACTGAACGAGACTCAAAGACTCTCAGATCATGTGCTGAGTGAGTCTACAACATTCAGAGCAATTCATAAAACAACAATATAATGATAATCTTTTGTACTGTCTTGCTGTTCCAGCAAATTGACATGAGTGAAAGTGAAACAAAGTTATATTTTTAAGTGAAGTAGTATTTTAAGAAAAGTTTTCTGAAAGCGAATTAATTAATAAATAGTTGTATAATGGTGCATTTTGTGGGCTAAACCGCCATTATGTGTGTGTATATAGCCTGAATACTGAATTAATTCACAACTGTAGTTGTGTGTCTTGGTGTATGTGAGTTGTGTACGTATGCGTGTCTGCTTCTGATAGTGTGTTTGCAGAGAGTTTGACCTTTACGCTAGTCAGAGCTCAATGAAAGCAATTTTGCAAGTTAATTTACCTGTCAAAACTGCAACTGTAACTTTAAGAAGAAATTAAACACCTGATGAGTTCATCTCAAGCGTGCAGCTTTGTGTTTGTGTGTTTGTGTGTGATCCTGACCTGTTTTTCGTTTTCGTCCTCTAGTTGCAGGCGCTGTTGGATGCAGTTCCTGGCCTGTAGGAAGGCCTTCCTCTGAGCGCGCTCAGTGAGGACCCGCACAAACACGCCTGACAGATTTACACCGACCAGCAACACTGCATTTGCTACCAGCTACGAGAAGAGAGAGAGAGAAAGATAACTGGGTCTGTGTGTGTGAGCGAGCGAGGCTTTGACCATTTCTGTTTATTGGACCATGGAGAAGATTGTGACATTTAAACAACAGTCTGACTGAATACAAACTTCCAGTGATTGGAAGTGGCATATTGTGTAGTGCAGAGGTTCTTGACCTTGAGGTTGTGACCCCACATGAGGTCACCGGAGAGGCAGATGGGATTGTGGGAGATTTCTATTAACTGTATATTAGTCTTGGTATATATTGAAAAAGTATTTATTAGCATCATATTCATAGCTGTAGGTTTGACCTATATATAAATATATAGAATCACACTTAAATGTGAAAATGAAGGTGACAACTGGAACAAAGGGGCACAGATGAATGTAAAACACAAAATGTGTGTTGTTATGCTTAAAGGAATAGTGCACCGCTAAAACAAAACATTCACTCATCATTTACTAATCGCTTATTTTATTAAGCTTTTCTAAACCTGTATAAATGAAACACAAAAAAGTCTTAGGTCCAAAATGTTACAAACTGACAGGCTTGAATCACAAAAAAACTTGGATCAGCGGTTTGGATCAGGCACAATTTCTTGCTTAAGTTAAATGATAGAAAGACATTTTTGTTTTATTTGAAACAACATAAAATAAAAGAAAAGACGGGTAAATGAAAGCAAGTGTTCATTCTGAGGTAAACTAACCCATAAAAAACATAACACACTGCGTATTAGATTTTAAAACTTCCAACCTTAGAAAATGGGTCACAGGCTAAATTTAAGGTTAAGAACACCCAATATAACTTATATAAAGAGAGAGAGAACACAAGAGTAGTGTGCGGAAAAGAGAAAAAACAGATGCAGAGTGAAGGGGCCATTGGGTTCATTTTTCCAATCCATCCAAGATGATGAACTCTGCAGCAAAGACGGACACAAACCGCCACAGCAGACAGACTGAGAATCTCTCTGGATTAGCCCCCGTGACTGAAAGAATCAGCAGTTGTCTGGCTTTTGAGAAATGCCACTTCAAACAGGAGCCTATTAAGGGCTTTGTATTGTTCATTCATGGAGGGACAGAAAATTAAATTACTTACAATTCTTTCCACTGGTCTGTGCATTCCTGTAAATAAAAGTCTATTTCCCTGTATGGTTACAAGGCTTGTAAATCAATGGATTCACAAGGCTAATAAACCAAGTGGCCTAGTTAATGGGTATTGGCTATGGATTGGTAATCATTGATTTAGGTTTGCTATAAAGCCTTTCAGAGTCATTAGAGACAGATTTATGACAGACCACCCTGTTTTTTGTTAAATGTGGTGTTGTGGTCAAGGCTGTGCAATGACAGTTTGTTGAGATGTTGGAAAAAAAACCATTAACTCAGTATATGAACAACAGCACTTGTGCTTGATGTGAAGTGTTCTTGAGGATCGCAGAATAATAATGACGTACTGTACAGACAATGTACTGCTGCCCCTCAGATGCCTCTGTTTTAATGTGGAGCGACATTCTGATATTTTTAGATGAGATGATTGTAATGAGTTTATCCTCTCTGCTGAAGATCTTTGAAGCATTTTGATTAGATTTCTGGCACTCCATCAATCTTTACAATGAAATCAGTGTTCAGCGGGTCACCGGATTCAGTCCTGGTCTCAGGTTCGGTTTCTGATGGGGGGTTAGATTACAGTGTGAGCGGAAATGTGAAACTATCAGCTGCAAATATGTCTTTGTGTTACTGTCTTCCAAACAGGAATAAACAAAAGGCCATTGCAATAGTTAAAGATTTAATATCACAAGACTGTGTTTAAAGCCTCATGCTCGGTTTATTTTTTTAAAATGCAACATAACTTTTAACTTGAACTTTATATTTAGTACTAATTTGTTAATAAAGTGATTTGCAATAGTTGTTTTCCGTGTTTTTGAGAAACTGAATTCATTGGTTTTGTAGGGAGCTGTCCAACATCCGTGGTGCTGAAACCGAATTGGCTTTATCGTTTATATATCTACAGTATATGACACGACAAAATTAGAAAACAATGCAGTGTTGAGAAAAGAAAGTTAAATGCCCAAACTTACTGGTGTCCAAACGCGAGGCTTGCGGGCCGTTAAAGATGTTGCCGTCACGATGAAATGGGACGCGGCCACCAGGATGCCAAACAAAACAGCCAGAAGCGTCCGTACCGGTAACAGAGAGTATGCGACGAAAGTAACGAGCATCAGCTGCCAGACTCCCTGCTCAGGTGTTGCGTTCGCTGCATCCGGCCCCTGCGCGCCCTGCGTCCCCAGAGGCGCGCCGTGACCCAGCACGAGTGGAAACGGGCAACAGAGAAGCGCAAAGGTGAAGCTGAAGAGCAGCGCGAGCCGCGCGATTTGCTGCAGTTGCGTGACCTGGAGATACTTGACGTTGGTGACGATGAAGAGCGAGGTGAAGATGACGCAGTGGACCGGGTGCGAGCCCTTGGACACGGTGAAGCGCGAACCGGCAGACAGGAGCTCCACCAGCGCAAGCGCCGACGCGGCGAGGATGAGGATGGCCAGCGCTTTGAGCGTGGCGGTCTGCTCGAGCTTCAGGTTGTACTTCTGGAAGAGGGTCTCCAGCTCCTTGCAGTCAAACTCGTCCTCGCACGTGCCGGCCAGGCAGCGACTCTTCCTCCGCCGTGCGCGGATTCCGGGAAACGGAACTTCCTCCATAGCGGGGCCATTCATACAGCCAGAGCCGAGCGCGTACTCACGAACACCGCATGTCCAGCACGGCTTGTTTTGTCATGTGGGAAACGGAAAGTTGACGGTCCTCCGTGTAGACAGACTCCAGCGCGAGACCGTATCTAATCCGCAGCGCGCGCCACCATCCACAGGTTGGTGACTGTTGTCTAGTGCGCGGTGATGGAAAAAGCACAGACGGCACCCGCCTCCTCTTCTCTCTCTCTCTATCTCTCTCCACTCCCTCCTCAAGGCGGTCTCCAGGAACCGACCACCCGTAGCGCCGGCGTTTGTTCGGCCCCAGAAAGAGGTTAACATCGAGGACGCAGAGTCGGGACTCCCCTCTCCGCATCCCACAGCTGCATCTCAGCACCGCGTCCGGATCACGCCTGCGCAATATCAGCCCGAGATTGAGAAGCCAGGCACGTCTCACGCTCCGCAAAACAGATAAGACACGCAACGACGGGGGCGCATCTTAAACGCGAAAAATGGCAAAAGCAAAACGGTCTCAAAGCACGACGGTCGTGTTTATTAACCGAGAAAACGACGCTTTACTTTTGACGTGCGTGTATGTGACACTAGATGTGGATGAATGAAACCCGGGAGATTCTCCACGCGGTTATAAATAGCATCACGATGAGAGGCGCAGCATCGGTGGCCTTTTAATGAAGCGCTTTAATTCCGGCTCGAACCTCGGAGAGCCGCTCGAGCTCCAGCTCGCGCCGGTACCGATCCGGCGGCGGAGCAGGTGTTTCGGATTAGATCGCGTTCATCTTTTATTCTCGCGCATCTGCGGCTAAATTGATCGCCACCGGGTGTCTAAGTGGGGAAAATGAGGTTGGGGAAAATGAGGTTGAGGAGGTGCGACCGCGTCTCCACTGAGGATCGTGTGGCTGGGGTTAACTGATCCGTCAGAGGAGCCTAAACCTAAAACTGTGATCAATACGTCTCTGGCGAATGTAGCGGATCTGTATAATAATGTTTTTGTAAACTTTGATATAATATTAAGAGTTATTTATTTATTAAGAGGGAATATTTGGACATAAGGAAGCACATGAACTTTAACAGTGTAATAACATTTGTCAGACGCTAAGCGACTCACAGTGAATTCAATGCATCAATTTATCAGCACTTGTGTTGCCTGGGTTCGGACCCACAACCTTTGCGCTGCTAACGCAATGCGCAAGATGCACAGATGCTATTATGAATACAGTTATGAATACAGGCTTTGTTTGCGCACGTACTGGCATGTAGATGTTCAGCATCTGTAACACCAAGTTTATACAGTACAGCTGTCCTCAACTAAAGTCACCAAAGCCTCTCAACATTGTGAATTACTGTGTGTTCATATATTTCTGTTTTCATTCAGCCTGACTGTGTTAATACACCAATCTATGTATTGATCTTCTCGTATCATTGATTTGGAAATCACTACATTATGTTAGCGTGGTTCATTGTTTACTGCAGATGTGTGTGAGCGATTGATTTCTGAAAGTTTTATTGATCGTTGATCAATGTCACACTTTTGTGCTTTTTAATGGCAGTAAATTAAACCAACAGCAGGAACTTTTTTTAGAAATACTGTTACCTCCATAAAAGTAAACAAAAAACACGCTACAAGTAAAAGCTATTGATCAGGGTCAACAATTGAGGTAGATTTTGTTCTGTTTAGCTGCTTAAATTGATTTACTCATCTGACCAGGGCTGTTGTCTGTGGAAACTGTTGTCAACCGGGCCATGAAGAGCAGTGGAGGCAGAGCCACTTACAATTTAGTCCCAGCCCTGTGAATTTAAGCACAAACCCTGAATCAGCCAAACACTGCAGTCAAATCTTTAGTCTACTTCATCGATCTATAACAATACTGGTGTGATTAAAAATTTAATAAAGTAAAATAAAATAAACATAAATTTATAAAGCTTAAACATTTGTCATTTTCAGTGCATTTGACTAAATGACACACTGTGTTCATGAGGCCTTTGTTGGCAGTAAAATACCTCATGCAGGTACGAATCAGTTAATGCTTCTGTTACTGTGCCAGTCTTACAAACAGCAGGAGCCAAAAATGGACAGATAAGCAAAGGGGTGGAGAAAGATGCAAAAAAAGGAAGAGCAAGAAAGGTCCCCTGCTTCTACACCATCCTGTTTTCAGAGATTAGCTTTTTATTGATCTTTCTCTCACCTGCTCCCTCTCTCTATCAATTTCTCCCGTACACACAGACACGCTCTCTTTGAGCACAACTGCCTACTGGTGGCAGGAGCCCTGCATGTTTAACACCTACACACACACACACACACACACACATGCTAACACGGTTTCCCTTTTCATCTATATGTGTTCCTCTCTGCCTTTGTGAGTACGGAGTCTCTAAGAATAGCAGTCAGTCAGATGAGCACCTCAGATGGGCTGCTTCCGAAGGAGTTCCACTGTGTGTGTGTGTCTCAGGAGTGAGACAGCAGAGAAATGAGAACAGACAGCTTTACACACAACCGTCTCTTTGTATTATATTTGGATAGTAACAGCACGCACGCACACACACACACACACGCACACACACACGCACACACACACACACACACACATTTTGGAACCTCTGTTCCATCTCCTGGTTGGTGGGTAGTGTTGCGTTTCCATAGTAACAGAAAAACATACAAACACAAACTCGTATGTTACACCACAAATACATTTAAACTTGATCATGGATGGATTTAGTGGATTAGCTAATGTTGACAGGCTCTTGTTTGAGTTCACCATGAGAGTTGATTTGTATCATAATGTTTTTGAAGCCTCATGAGAGAGACAGCAGCTAATACAGGCTGTTAGCATCACAAACATAACCTATAATCTTGCACTTTAGCCACCTGCAAGCTACGGCCAACTCAAACACTCCACCCACAACACAATGACACCTTAACTTTTAAGTTTCCCATAGGAATACAGAGACGAAAATATTTAATCTTTGTATATCCTCTGGTGCGCGGTTAGCTAACACTGCCGCACACTCGCTGATAATGATTTTGTCTTTATGAGCATCCATGATTGCTCTCCACTTTCCCTTCAAGTGGATCTCAGAAGAGCACTACAAGACATATTGCAAACATCAAACTATACTTCATTAAAGTTTTCATTGGGTTTATTGTTTAATTGGGTTGGTGGGAAATACAGGTTTGTTATTGAACATTCCAGTCAAACCGAATGTGGGATATTCCTTAAATCTCAGAATTCCGACCATGCAATTCCATGAGCTGACTGATGTAGGTCCATGCCAAAAATTACAAAATTAACAAATGCCTCAGTTCTGTTACTACTAACAGGGAAAACTGCAATGCCTAATTTGACCCCATAGTAAAGAGAGTCCCACCTACTAGCAGAAATAGCCAATCGTCAACGCATGCCTTTCCCTATTAAATATTGTCATATAAAGTAATATTGTCTACATAGATGGTACCTATATTTCTATAGCTGCCTGAGGGCATTACTGAAACGACTTCAGAGTGAACTGACTTGCCTTAAAAAGGCTTTGGTCTCAATTACTGCATATCAGAAACACAGGACAAAGATCTACAGTGGGCATATATGTTCACTTCTGTATTCTTCATGCAATAAATCCCAGAGTAATTAATTCAGACGGAGGAACAAAACCTTCTTTTATGGGCAAAAACTACATACATAATAGAAAGCAGAAACAGGAAGATAATTGTAAGCCCAAAGGAAATGGAAATTAATTCCAAGATCCTTTAGGTTAACAATAAACAGGCAAGTGGATGCGTGTCTGCAGTGGGTTTTGGGATTAAAGGAATCCTAATGGAGTTTCTCCTTCAAGCTGGAAGAAATCATTGACTCCAGGTTTATCTTGAATAAGTGACAACAGCCGCGCATCACAGAGATGATAATGAAAAGGGCGGCTGAGGTAAAAATCAGTGAAAGGGCACTTTGTCTAAACAACTTCCCTTATAGATTTAACCTTATGTATAGCTTTACTGCAGTAGCAGTTAAAGAGACACCAGCACAAATATTTCATACTGACAAATTTATAAATGTAGCACTTTGGTGTTTAAAGCAGCATCCACAACAGGCATTGTGGCATTACCCACGATGCTTTGCTCTCTGCAGGGCACTCTGAACTGATGAAGGGCTATTAGCATAATTAGCTAAATGTTAGCTACACACCACAATGATGGTTCATTAGTTTGGCCAACCAGCAGCAGTCGTCTCATGGGGGCTAGGGTGGGACGTCAACAAAAATTCCAACAAATTTCCATTTAACGGTTTTATTTAATTAACCATTACACCATGAACCAGTCAGAAATCCCACTGGTTTCAGTCCCACATGCCTTTAATAATATAAAAGAGTAACGGCTCTCTGTTGACTTCAAATTGAATTTAAGAACCACTCTGACTGATTCAGTAAGTGGTTAGATCAAATCAAATAGCTTACAGTCTTTCTCACTGTCAATTTCTAATGAAGACTCAGAAACTAAAATGTGTATGTGATTCATTGCTAGCTGTCTGTCTGTTCACACAATCTTTATCTTTCATCGCATTCAAACAGCAACCGGACATCTCAGCTAAACCACTTCTTTTGCCGTGAGACACTGAAGATTCAGTATTCAGACACAAAGTCAAAGAATGTAAAAATCACAAACCAAAATAATGTCATGCTTTTAAAATTCATAAAACGAATAGAAATAGGTCTTAACCAGGCAGAAGAAGAAAGAATGATGATATAATGTAAAAGAAAATGGCTAGGAGGAGGAAGCAAGAAGGAATTGTTGGAAAAATGCTTAAGATAAACAAAAAAAGAGATAAAGCCATGAGGACAGCAGTGGGGTGTGAGTGATTATAATGATCGGAGCTTGGGAGCGAGCGAGATTAAGACAGTAAGCAAGAGAGAGAGGCCATCTGCACTCTGGATATGTGGAATTGGGTTCGGTCCGGAATGTCAAAATAAACTGGATATAAAACACTTCTGTTTGCACAGAGCTGGAGGGTTGGAGTGCATGTGTGTGTCAGCTTTGCTTTTGGTTCAAAGTCCCACAGGGAAGCAGTAATCTGTGCACAGCTTCGAGATTTGAGTCTCTGAGCAAAGCTTTTTCTCTATTTATAAATCTCTTAATCTGCACAAAGGGCCCTGTGAGACACACACAAACCCAAGCTGACACACAAAGTGTGTGCATGTAAATCTGTGCATGTGTGATACAGGAGTTTGTGAATAAGCGGCGTGTTGGCTTATATAAACACACGCCCTCACAATACACTTGTAGTAAAACACACACACAGACGCTTGGTGTGTGACGTCCTTCTCAGCCGAACACTTTTAAAGTGATTTTGCTTGATGCTAAGAGACAGAAGCTGATACATCAACGCGCAGCCAAGGTGACCTGTAGAGGGGCCTTGACCTTTGACCTGCGTCCTCTGAGCAGAAACATTAAAGCTAAAAAAAATCTACAAGAAGGTCTGAGGTAACAAACTTACATCACTACAGAGTTTAAGAACAGAGATGACAACTGATCTGAATTGTGCATTTTTATATTCTATTTGTTTTGCTTACTTTTCAGCACTTAAATTGTAAATATTTGGCGTATATAAATGGCTTGTATGTTTGTGCTGGGAACACTAATGTAAATGTAACTGTAATGTGGACTGAAGTTGTGTCCGCGGCTCATTGGTAACGTTGCCAGTGGGTTTGGATTCTCTGTCAATTTGCTAAACCTGAGAGAGCCATTACGTTTTTCCCCTAGACTAACATCAGGGCACATTTTAATCATTCTAAGCTAAAAATATAGCGTTTCTCACTATTGCACATATTAACTAATGCTATCGGCTCAATATGCGATTTGACTGACTAAACAGATTAATCATTTTATATAACCATGTCAGAACATACAGTAAAATGGTAAAAGTGTATTACTGACTGATTTTATTTTTAATACAATAAATCATGTTTTCTATAGCCTACATCCCTATCCTTACTTACACTCTCAAAGAAACAGTCATTTCTATATTCTTTAGACATTGCTTAGTATGTTTTTTTTTAAGGTTTATTTGTCAGGTTTTCCTGTAACTCACTCTTCTTATCATGCTGTGATCATCACATTTACATCCACACAGAAATCACACACACTGCTCAATGCTCCAGTTTGCCCAACAACATGTTGTCAGATGATTCCCAACTAAACATAAATGTGTTAAACAGCTTGACCTTGTGTTTACCGTAAGCCCCTCCCCTGCAGTTTTTGTGACCCTTTCTGATGTCTTCAAGATTTCATCCGAATCCTGCGCTGTCTCTCTACAGAACCTAACATGCACCGTTTCCTCACTTCTCCTCACGACTCTGTAGATATTCAGTTATCTGTAATATACATTTATCATAACAATAAGCAATGCATTGTGACAAAATGACATTTAATGTCTAATTTAATCCCACAAGTTGTGTGTATGTGTGTCTGATACACCCTCAGAAAGGCATCATTTAAAATGTGATTTTTGAAGCTGACACAAACGCTGCAGAGCTGAACTGTCGAGACGCCCCCCTGCCGTTACACTGTCACATGAACCAAACGCATCTCACTGAAAGCCAAAAAATGCAGCAGCGTTCCATTTCAGTACAACAGTCCGTGCCTAGAATTCCAACTATTCCAACTATTCCAACTGGATCTATTCCATATAAACTCACACAATCATTCCCCACACAGGAAATCTTCTTTAAATGCTTAGATACATTGAATGATGAGGTTTGAGCACCATGGCGTTCTGTTGAGGTCAGACTGAAGGTAAGATGTTTCTACTTTAGAAGATCAGAAACTGTATTTTACATGTAGTGGTTGAGGGATGGTGAGAGCTGAGAAGATTGATGGAGCTGACACACTTCCACCCCCTCACAGGACACCATCAAGCATGCAAACCTGTAGACGGCAACAAGTCATTCCAACTGCCAGAACCAGAAGCTTAGATAAGACATTCCCAATAGCTTGGTCTTCAAGGATTCTGGGCCAGGTC
>JBAJNP010011601.1:0-14533 GCA_036877545.1 Yasuhikotakia modesta | reverse complement strand
AAAGTTTTGATGCCTTCAGTCAGAATCTACAATGTAAACGGTCATGAAAATAAAGAAAACTCATTGAATGAGAAGGTGTGTCCAAACTTTTGACCTGTACTGTGTGTGTATATATATATATATATACACACACATGCAGTAGGTACAGTGACACACCTAATAACCTATGAGTGTCCCGCTAACTTGATCAGGACAGCTGCTCTCTCTATTTTACATCCTGTTTAGCCTACAGAGCAGACACTTGTGTTATAAATATCACAGATGCTCTCAAATATTTTATATCTTAGTTTTAGCAGTCATAACAGAGATGACTAGTTCACCCTCAGGTGTCAGGTTTATGTGTGTATTTGAGAGATTTTTTACCTATAAAATTACTTGCCTATAAAAATGGGGACATTTTACAGACTTCAATTGTTTATTTACACAGCCACCGAACAAAAATGTAATCCTAACCAAAAATAATATAGACAAATAGATCTCTATTTTTACAATAAAAATAAACTTTTTGATTACTATATTTTTTATTGTTTTTACAAATAACGGCAGCCACAAAAAGAGATTTTTGCTTATTGTTGCTTATATTATCAGCTCATTAAAGTGCATGATGTGTCAATCAAGCCCAGATAGCTTATTGCATCCTCACAGATAAGACTGGTTGTATAAGCACTTATTTCAGCTTGTGACTCTAAACTCATTTTTATTCATACCTAATAATACATTAGCAAACTGTTGTGAAGGTTAAAGCCAATTAAATTGTTCTGTTCCACAACAAAGCTTGCAAGCCTAAAATATGAAATATTATTTTTAACAAAGAGTGTACTAATTATAAACATTAAGCAATATTTATGATGTGAAATATATATTTTACACATTACTGCTGTCCTTTAGTTATAGTTTTGTTTCCATTATGACTATCACAACAGTTTTTTATTCAGTGTTGTTTATAGTTAAACCTGTAGTTTTGTCTAAGAGAAATCTTCTATGGTGAATGAATATGTAAAGTCGGTCATTGTAGTAGTTCAATAAAATACAAGTGAATATGTGACGTTTATTAAGTGGAGGCCCATCTGCCATCAGATCTCATGTCTGTCTTCGAAAGCCTGTCTGATACACTCCTGTTGTGATACAGCTACTTAAATAGTAAACATGCTCTCTGTCTGTGTCTATCTGTGGATGAAAGGAGACATCTAGTGCTCACTACAGAGACTGCAAACAGTCACCTGTGCAAACAGTCACACATGAACATGCAGAGAGGTTCAGTCCCTTTTGAGGAGAGCTGCTGCAGTGATGTGTGTGCTGATAACCAGAGCTGTGGCATGTCATTGACAGTATTCTGAAGCAGTAGATTTAGATGTGTGAGATGTGACAGCAGTCTGCTTTTCTGACAGAAAAACTTTTTAATTCTCTCTTTCTTCCAAAACTCCATCTGCTTCAGAGGACAGGTTTGCAGGATTTAGCATCATTCAGTTCTATTGTTTGTGCTTTAAGCTATTTTTAACTTCTCTCTTTGGTGAGTATTGTTTATATTGTTTGTATTGTTATTTGGTATGTATTTATTTAGTGCATACATGCTTTATTGTTTTGTCTGCACAATTAAAACACCCCAACAATGAGCCAGGCCTAGCTGTATGCTGACGTCAGTTTCATTCATATAGAGATTAATAGAATAATTCAATCTAAGATATCATGCTTTAATCCATAAGGGTATTGTGATTTCTGCCACAGGCATTCAAAATTGGGAAGACCAGATTAGTGACAGACATCAGGAATGTTTTAGATCCCTTGTTCCTTTATTTATACAGTGTAATCAAGTGGTGTGTTTGTTTGTTATTTAGGAGCCATTGGCTTGTATGAATCACTTTGTCTCATGAGGTAATCATCTTATGTTATGTGAGTGACACTACTTAATTTTCATGCATTAAGTGTATATCAGCATTTTAAAGGCATTTAAAATATTTTACATATACATTTAGGAATTGAGCGGAGGCTTTTATCCAGAGCGAAAGCTTATTGGAAAACTTTGAAAATTGCAGTGTCAGAGGAAGCAAGTGAGGGAGAAAATAACTGGATTTCAGTGTCGGTCTAATGCACTGTTAATGTCCCTATCAAAATGGGTATATTAAGCCATGATGAGTCAGTGTTCTTTCCTCGTTTCCCTGTACTAATGGCGCTGCACATAGAATATGTTTTGCAAACACAACAACCCCAAGAGTAGGGCTTTTGCATATCACTGTGGAAGCAGAGCTCAACTTGTTCATGTTGTGACAGCTGCAGGATGTTCGCCAGCATCTCGACACACTTCAGTATCTGCATCTCCCAGAGGTGTTTGCTGCGAGCAGTATGGCTACTGTCTTCTTGCGTTAAGGCAGAGAAATGACTAATCAGCGCTGTATGCCACAACCAGTGGGCCTGGCTTCTGTTTAGCGCACAGGGAAATAATCTCCTCACAGCAACCCTTAATCAGCCTTGATCAGAGAGCCGATGTGCTGCCATCTTAAATCTAACCCCTGAATGTGAGTTCCTGTTCCTGCCTCATTTTAACTTACACTTGCAGAGCACAGCATTAATGCTGTGTGACACCTCAAAGCAAACCTTAGCATTTCAGTTAGTAGCTCTAGTAGACCTTGTGGTGCCCTGAAGAACATATGCCGTTACTGGTTTTTCAAGATAATGCATTTTTTAGCTATTGAATATTAAAAATGTGTGATGCGCATAAAAAATCACAGATGTCTTTCACAGTTTATACTTTTTTTGCTGAGGCTATTTTACACTGTAATTCAAAAATCACTTTACGCTAAATCTAAAGACAGAAAAATAAGAGCATGAGAACTGCATGACAGTTGGGCAACTCTGCTGACATCACTAAATTACATTTTGCGTCTTTACTAGGGACCAACACTCATCAGCATAAAGAAAAACTGCATTTATAAACCATGATTTGCGATAAAGGAACTTTTTTGTTCTCTAAAAAAGGAAAACAGTTAAAAGTCATGCTACACCTTTGTCATTGAGTTTGTTTTTTCAGTGTTTTTTTAAATTATTTTTTGTTTGTTTCTTCAAACATTAAATTAATATTGACACAAAATAAATTCTTGTAATTCAGGCGACATTGGAGCACTGGTAGAATCCATGTGCAAGGCTTAGTAACAAATCCAATAACACAGAGCAAAAATCAGAAATGTAGTACAGGCAAAGGTCGAGGCAGGCAGCAGACAATCATAGATGTGAGGCAGGCACAGGTCAAACACAACAGCAATCAGGGACCAGGCAAACAATCCACAAGGGGGAAGATATGAAACAGTAACCAGACAGAATCATACACAAGAGAAATGGACAATGGTAAACGCTTGGTAAGGCAGTGCAATTATTGGCAGTACTTTGCGATGATAGTCCGTGAGCATGTGGCTTATATAGTCCAGAACAGAAAATGAGGAAACAGGAAGCAGAGGGAGCAATATGGCCAGTACTCCTCTACTGCCGTGGTTGAACTCTTCCAGTGTGTGACAGATCAATATTCACATTACATGATATATCTGCAAAGATTGACCCACAGAGGAACGGAAGCAGAAAGAGCCAAATCATGAAGCATAGTTACAATGAATAGACAACTAGCAGACTTTCATTTGAATCAGATATCTATATTTTTATACCTGCCATTATAAAAGAGGTGCTTGTTAAGTCTTATCCATATGATTAATGGTCCATATGATCAATAAATCCATATGATCAGCAGACAGAAAGAAAACTCCTCACAGGTGTGACACACAGAGAAAGAACAAAGTGAAAAGAACATAATGGAATGCTGTAAATGGATATATATATATATATATATATATATATATATATATCAGAAGATGTCCATGTTTTCTTTGGTACTGCACAATAGCACACTATGACCACTATATTTTTGGTCTTGCTTCATGGGAACATGGTAATAACATGGCTGTTCAGAGCATCATCAGGACCTGTTGTTATTGACCTCCATTTAGACTGAGACAGAAGAGATCAGAACATGTGTTTGTGAGGATGTTCCTGCACAGCTCAGGACCAACAGTCACAACATACATCTCAATTGGCTGCACACACCGCAACATTTACTGCATGATTAATGCTGTAGTTTTTAAAGCTGCAGGTCTTTACTGTTGGTGATCAACACTTTTTTATTTTTAACATAGAGACTCTAAAGATCAAATCTGATGACATCTGCTTTTTTACTGTTCTCTACTGTGTCAATAAGATTACAAAGAGCCAAAATAAAAAATCAATAGTAATGTTCTATAACAAGCATTAGGTTGTTAGTGTTGTTTTTTTAACAACATGTGTCAGTCTATGTAAGTAATATATGTAAGTCTATGTAAGTAAACATCAGGTTTATAAATAGTGAAATCAGACACCCACTGATCTTAAGCACGTTTTGTGATGTATAACAGGTTCAGCGCTCCAGGAACAAACAAATGAGAGAGATGTTTCCAGATGGCTTTGGGATCCATCATGCTGGAATGTTGCGGCAGGACCGCACGTTGATGGAGAACATGTTCTCCAGAGGTTACCTAAAGGTTTTGATATGCACAGCCACGCTGGCCTGGGGTGTTAACCTGCCTGCTCATGCGGTTATCATCAAGGTCAGAGTTCCTCCCTCCAGCTGAACTGTGTGTATACATTATTACACTTCAGGCTGTAATATCTGCATTAATATCTGCATGTCTATGGTGTCAGGGCACTAATATCTATGATGCCAAGCGTGGTGCGCTAGTGGATCTGGGCATTCTGGACGTGATGCAGATTTTTGGGCGTGCTGGGCGGCCACAGTTTGATAAGTATGGTGAGGGAACCATCATCACTACCCATGACAAGCTGAGTCATTACCTGACACTCCTGACCCAGCAGAACCCTATCGAGAGCCAGTTTCAGCAGAGCCTGGCTGACAACCTTAATGCTGAGGTAACTTTATCCCCTGCTCATTTTACCAGAGATTTATGTCTGCCCATAACATGCAGTCAGCAAGGCTGTTAGATGTTTGAGCTACATAAAACAATTTTCCTCAACATCACTTGATGTTCTCTGGCCTATTTTTGTTTGTAGTGCATTTCTCTGAAGACATGTATTTGTGCTTCTAATGTAGTTTGCATGCAACAGCAAACCCTGTTTAAACAGTGTGATGCTTGGAATATAGACAGTTTTGTTGATTTACAAATATTTTTCATTAGATATTTTGATGTAAATTGAAGTCAGATGACGTCAACACTTCACTCACCACTTTCAAAAAGCATTCTGACTTATTATTTTTACAGTTCAAAATCACAATTTAATCAAAACTTTTCTTCTGAATTTCTTTACAATTCATTACCCTCTATTCTTCAGTTTTCCAAATACAGTAATAAACATTCAGTCTTAATTTCATATTTATAAAATGTGTGAAACGAAATAATAGAGCATTTAATAAACATTTTGACAAATATGCACTACTGACAACATCAGAACAAGGAGCTTTAAAATAGCTTTACAAAAATCATTTAGTAAAATAGATTAAATGTACAGTACTTCGTTCTACCACAGGGTGGCAGCATGGGAATCCGTTTTATAAATTCATGAAGAGCCTGTCCACTAGATGTCACAGTGACATCAGAAATCAATCTGCAAACCTCTGGCCTGCTCACTAATATAGGTTTTGTTTTGAATTTTTGCTATAAGAAGCCTTAGAGAGCAGCAGCTTTTTATTTGATGCAAACATTGAGCGATATTGTGGCCTTGTTGTTGCCTTGTATGTAGTGTACACTTGGTGGTTGTGTGCAGATCGCCTTGGGGACGGTCACTAATGTGGATGAAGCTGTGCGGTGGATGAACTACACCTACCTGTATGTCCGGATGAGAGCCAATCCGCTTGCTTACGGCATCAGCCACAAGGCCCATCAGGTGCAGACATGCGTATCTGATATCTGCTTGATTATACAGTGTGCATTTCTCTGATAGATCACACAGTTCGTCTGACCGTTTAAAACCTTACTTTTATTTTTTCATGTTTACAAAGTAAGTATTGGTCTCTACCATGTCATATTGTGTTCCTCAGATGGACCCTCAGCTTGAGCTGTACAGGAGGGATTTGGTGGTGGAGTCAGGCAGGAAGCTGGATAAGGCTCGGATGGTCCGCTTCGATGAGAGGACAGGTTATTTTGCTTCTACAGATCTCGGCCGGACAGCCAGTCACTTTTACATCAAGTACAACACTATAGAGGTAAGTTGGGCAGCAGTTTGAAACTCTTCCCCCACCGAACTGTGATCTAAATGTTCAACCAGAGAAGAAACCTCCTACTCCTTACCTAACTTAGATCAGATTTATTATTTTCACCTGCTTGGGGGAAAATTTGAGTCAAATATAGACACAAGAACTACTCAACACCACAACCATTTAGCATATAGCAACACCTTGATGCCCGGTAAACCCTTAACACCACACTACAGTGACTGATGTTAATGGTTTGTTAATATAAGACAGAGAACTTTTTCTGCTAGCTTTAAAAGCATAATTCACCCCAAAAATTTCCCATCATTTACTTGCCCTTATTCAATCCTTTGTTATTCCAAGCCTATGTGTCCTTTTCCTTTGTGAAACACAAAAGATATTTTCAGAAATATATCAGTGGTTTTGTCAATGGGTGCTACGGTTTTTGGTTACCAACATCATTTAATATATCTTATTGTTCTCATTTCACTTTCACAGACATTTAATGAGCTGTTTAACTCACAGAAGACTGAAGCAGATATTCTGAGTATAGTTTCAAAAGCAGAGGAGTTTGAGCAGATCAAGGTGAGGAAAGTGGTTTTGAAGTGTCATTAGTGCCGGGTACATGCAAGCGTGTGCGATAGGTGTTGCACTGTCCGTGTGTCTTGCACAGGTTCGAGATGAAGAGCTGGAGGAACTAGAGCAGATGTTGAGTAGTTTCTGTGAGCTGCCGGCAGCCGGGGGCGTAGAGAACGGCTACGGAAAGATTAACATTCTTCTCCAGACATACATCAGCCGTGGAGAGGTGGACAGTTTCTCTCTCATATCTGACCTGTCATATGTAGCACAGGTAAGATCACACAAACATGCAAAAGCATCATCACAATCACCACACAATTCTCTGTACACTAGGTTCTAAAAATTATTTTGTTTGAGTTGAGTATATTTCGCTATTTGTATCTGTGATTGTATGTGAACAACTTCCATGTGCTCAGGTTTAATAGCTCCCTCAAATTCCCTCTTTGCTCCTAATTCGGTGTGCTTTGAGGTGTGCAGCTGGATCTGTAGTCATTTTCATGTCAAGCATATGTTGATTTTAAATCTAGACCTTTTGTGATGCTCTGGTCTGTGATACCGCTCTTTCTGTCACATCTCACAGATTTACGTCTGTTTGTTTATACATACACCATGACAGAGATTCTTTTAATGGTTTTTACATCTGTTCAGATGTTGAGATAAAGCTGTGTGACTCTGAAAGAGAAAGTGAAAGAGTGGCAGTGAACTGAAAGTTTAGTATTATCTAATTACAAAGTGCACACACACACCCATGTACACGTATCTGTACACCCTTTTGTATACATACACAATGAATTTTGTTCAACTGTATATTGCATAAATATATTTATGCTAACCTTAATACAGCCACAATTTACCACTAATGGTAAACAAAATTTTTTCAGAAAACAAAATATTTAGTGTCCAGTGTTAAATTATTTGTTAATGTTTTATGCGCTCAGTCCTAAAACAGCTTCCAATGAGAATTGTAACTGCATGAATATGCCTGAAAATACATATATAAAGCTGGTAGTGATAAATACTGTAACTAAATATTTCATTTAAATATGATTTAAGCATTGAAATGTTTCATATTGCAAAATGTTTCTCATGTAAATACTTTTAGACCCTTAAAAAATCCTATCCTGGTGTGTGGCTTTCTATTTTCAGCAGAACAAAATATATTTTTCATTTTCATATTGTTTAATATCATAATTTTCATATAGTAAATTCAATTATGAATTTACAACCCAAAAAGTTGGGACGTTTTTTAAATTTTTACATTAAAGTCTTTGAAAACTTATAAGCCAATATTTTATTCATAATAGAACACAGAGAACATAACAAATGTTTTAACTGACGTTTTACAATTCTAAGCACAAAATTAGCTTATTTTAAATTTGATGACTGCTACAGGTTTAAAAATAGTTGGGAGGGGGGCATGTTTACCATGGTGTAGCATTTTCTCTTCTTTTTAGAACAGTTTAAAAAGCATCTGGGCATCGAGGTTATGAGTTTCTCATCTTTGAGAAGCTCATGAGTTTCTCAGTTTGTCATCTTTGTTGTATTTTTAGTTTAATGATGCACCAAATGTTTCCTATAGGTGATAGATCAGACCAATTCATCACCCAAACTCTACTACTAGGCCATGCTGTTGTAATAGCTAGAGTATGTGCTTTTGCATTGCTCTGCTGAAATACACAAGGCCTTACCTGAAATAGACATCATCTGGATAGGGAGCATATGTTGCTCTAAAACTTTCCAGCATTCATAGTGTCTTTCAAAACACGCAAGCTCCCCATACCATATGCACTTATGCACCCACGTGCCATCAGAGATGCTGACCTTTGAACTGAACGACAGAATGACAATGACTGACGCAGTCACCTGAGGGCCCGAAGATCACAGCCATTCAACAAAGGTCTTCGGGCTTGTCCCTTAAGCACATAAATTTCTCCAGTGTCTCTTTCATTTTTTAATAATGTTGTGCACTGTAGACGATGAGATTTGCAGGTTTTTGCAATTTAATGTAAAAAATGCAATTTGATGTTTTTAAAGCATTCCACAACCTTTTCATGAACTCTTTCACAGAATGGAGAGCTTCTGCCCATCTTTACTCTGCCTCTGTATGACATTCCATTTATAGCTAATCATAACAGACCTGATGTCAATTAACTTAATTAGCTTCTAGATGTTTTTCCTTATAAAACAAATGTGCATAATAGCATGCAAGTGAATACATGTACATCTGTATGTGCAGTTTCTGTCCACAAGTTTTTGTCCACTGCTCTTGTGATGCTGTTAACCAGCAGTTTAATCCATAAAGTCAAGTCACGTTTATACTTGTAAATCACTTTACGCAATACATATTGTTTCTATGCTCCTTTCCAATATTTGTTTAAACATTGTCAATAAAGTGTTGCAGATTATGCAAATTAGATAACATTATGTATGCAGGAATGGCCAAGAAATCCAAAGTAATCAATTTAAACATCTAATTCAGATGAAAATGCAAATATCTACAACATGCATTGAGTGATTGACATATATTATTGATATTATTGTGGTGGACAACATTGATATGACTACTGTGAGTCATGGTCATAGTGCCACCAACTTGCGAAAAGAAAGTGTGTCAGTCAACGTACATTAAGCCAAGTCACTTTAGGCTTGGTCAAAGTAATGGAGATGTGGCCTAAACACAATGATGTGGTATTGGCTGCCACCAACTGGCAGCAGACCAAAAGACTTAGATCCTAAAGTAGTCCTTAATTATTTAAGCAATTAAACACAACTATGCATGGTTCTCTTAAAAGCACAAATTGGCGATGACACTGTATGCAATGCAATGGATGATATTTAATTTAACAAGATCTGTTTTTATTTGAAGACATAAGATTTTAATTAATAAAATTATTGTATACTCCCGTATATTTCCCCTAACTCTCTCTTTTTAAAGAGAGGTAGCCTGTGTTGTTTAAAGAAGTAGCAGGTGTACAAGGAGTGAATCATTAGTTGTGATTGCACTAGTTGGTGGGTGCAGAATAGAACCTGGCTGGAGTGCATAGACTTTTTTTGCAATGTTTCTGAGTAAGGAACCACTAACAAAAAGGTCAGTTTCTTGCACAACTTACAGCAATAGAAGGCCTACATAGGCACACTGTTGCCTGATTAAAGCAACTCTTTCCAAAACTAATGCGTATAAGACAACTCTGTTTTAACAGGATTGAAAATGTGCAAACAGGACTTGAGCTACACATTTCAGAATGTTGTTGCAGTTGAAAGCAGCAGCACATAAAGTACAATATATACAATATATACAAACACCAGATTGGATAACACCTCATGTAAACAGTGAATCAGCTACCTTCAATCTAAAGGTGTCTAAAGGATCCAAATGCGAACACACTCTACATCATTTAGTGGATTTCGCAAATCTAGGTACTACCATAAGGCCAGAGTTTTGTAATCATAAAAAGCATGTTAGCCTGTAGCGATAAAATTGGTGTTATATGGTCATATTTTCTGGATCTAACATACTCGTATACACATGCTGCTGTATTTTGGATTAACTGTAGTTTGTTTATTGAAGATGCCGAACAGCCATCTAGAAGTGATTTACAATAGTCCAATCTGAAGTTTATAAATGCAGAAACTATCTTTGGTGCATCAGAAACAGATTATTGTCATGTGATACAACATAGGAATTAACTCAGAATTGTTTAATATATAAAATCCAGAGAACAGGGAAAAACAGGCAGGAGTAACATTAATCAAAGTAATGTTAATACCGGAACATAAGACATAGAACTGAAAACAAGTAATATAATACACGGAACAGACAGGTGATGGGGATTAAACTAAACAAGAACAGGAAAACCAAATATGAACATAAACATGGGTGAAACCACACAGATAGTCCAAAGGTTTCAGTTGCATAGTAAATGAAAAGGTGAAGAGAACATTCTACACTGCTGATAATCGTCAAAGCCCCCAAATTTATTTGTTTACATTCAGATCCAATAAACCATAAAAAACAAGGGCTTGTTGGATGTTGGAGTATGAGGTTTTTGTACAGTCTTGCTATACAGTGTCATACAAAATATATATTTAAAAATAAATGATATATTAACTTCTGAAAAGAGTCTTTATAATATACATTGGCCAGATTTGACTGACCACTAACCTGTCAGTGAGTGTATTTGTGTTTCTGTGTGCAGAATGCAGCTCGTATTGTGCGGGCTCTGTTTGAGATCGCTCTGAGAAAGCGCTGGCCAACCATGACCTACCGTCTGCTCAACCTGTGTAAAGTGATTGACAAGCGACTGTGGGCTTGGACCCACCCACTGAGGCAATTCAGCTTGCTGCCGCCATCAGTTTTCACCCGACTGGAGGAAAAAAAACTTACCGTAGACAAACTCAGAGACATGGGCAAGGATGAGATTGGTCAGTCTGATTCAGACACATGCAGATTTATTACCTATCAAGACATTTAAGAGTCAATATACCGTGATTTATAAACTGATTTGTGTGTGTGCTTTGTTTGAAGGTTAAGACTTGGTTTTGGGGTTAGGGAGGGTTAGAAATTGTATTGTGTTAATAAGTGTCCTCAGAACGATAGTACAAATGTTTGTGTGCGTGCACACAGGTCACATGTTACACCACGTGAACATCGGTCTGAAGGTCAAACAGTGTGTTCATCAGATTCCTGCCATCCTGATGGAGTCAAGCATTCAGCCAATCACACGCACAGTACTGCGTGTACGCCTCAGCATCACTCCGGACTTCAGGTGGAATGACCAGGTAACCATAGCAACTAGAGCAAGGCTATTACAGTCTGAGTTTATACACCAGCACAGCAATGAAATGTATATTGTTTTACATTTTTTACTTTGACGAAGGCTACTTGATGTCTGTTCTGTTTGAACAAGAACATGTCACATTAAAACCACACTTACAACAGTTGCGTACCAAACTCAGCCTGTATTCATGTGAGTGACAGTAACATTCAGCAAATACCACACACTACCCAATTACAGTAAACTTTGATGCCAATTTAGCAAACATTCAATGATGCTGGGGCAATAATTACTGGTAAATTTGTAAGAATGCTAAATATACACACAGGTCTATACTAACAGACACACACAAACACATACACAGTAATACACCAACAGAAAAACACACACAAGCTGTGATGTTAGGTAGGAAGGGCTGAAGGGATCGTTCATTCGTGTGTCTCCTATGTGTTTAAGAGCACAAACGTTTCAACAGGTCCATATGTATTGCTATTGTTCCCTTAAGTGGCAAGGTGGTGATGGGTCACAGATGGGCAGCTGTGTGTCCTACACTCTTCAGTGAGCCTCTTCAGTGAGCCTGTGGCAAAGTTCCAAAAGGACAACCATCATTTCCCCTCTACCGATCTGGGCTTAATGACACACTGGCTAGACCAAAGACAAAAGTGCAAAACACATTTGGCAGATGCTTTTATCCAAAGCAACTTACAGTAAATTCAAGATACACATGTTTTTATACTTGCTTTCCCCTGGGATCGAACCCACAACCTTTTGCGGTGTTAACGCAATGCTCTACCAGTTGAGCTAACAGGAAGGCTACATGAAATGCTCTTTAAAGTTGCACTTAAAGGGCACTTCTCTTCAAAGATTCTCTGTTCTGTTTTGTCTCAAAATGGTTTGGCCTCATCTCTAAATGTTATGTCTAGAGGAAACCAGGCACCACACATCATCTGCCTAATACCACCCCAACAGTAAAGCATGGTGGTGGCAGCATAATGCTGTTGGGGTGTTTTTTAGCAACAAGGCTGGTAGACTGGTCAGGGTTTAGAAACAGCTAAATGGAACATGATGAATGGAATATCTTCAAATAAAACCCGTTCCATAGCTTTCAGGAAATAAAACTGGGCCAAAGGTTCACCTTTTAACATGACAATGACCCTAAGCACACAGTGAAGACAACACAGGATTGGCTAAGTGACAACTCTGTGAATTTCCTAGAGCAGGGGTGCCCAATAATCTACCGGTCAGTCGCAAAGGTAGTGTGGGTAGATTGCATTAACAAATTAGACATCAGCTCATCATCAGTCCTCACTAGGCATATGACGGTATTCGCTAATGTGATAAATCATGGTAATTATTATGCACAGTGTTAGATTTCCCAGCAGTCGTTGGGTGGCTCGTCAATGTACTAGAATGCTTTTAGTACATAAATGATAAAAGCTGGACCAGGTTCAGGGGAAAGAGTTTTATTGAAGGTGCTCATGTAGCATAGCAGTCTTCTGAAACTTAACCCAAAGTGCTGTCTGTGTGACAGAGATAGGAGCACAGCAAGGGCCATCCTTTGATCCCACTGAGAGTTCACAGGAAGAGTTACCCAAATGGGATCCCACAGACAGAATCACACATACAGGACACATACAATCCTTCAACAGTATTGTTATCACAGACACTTCAAAATAAATAATCCAAATGTAGATTTTTAGAACGTGCATTAGTTGCTTTTGCCTCAAAGTACATTCCATGTATGTTACATAAAAGAGCTGTGTGCTCTGCACGCTCTGATGTAAACAATCCCCACATGGAGATCCACTGCCATCATGCTATTTATTTGTTTCATATGTTTGAGGTACTTTTGTTATTTAACATAAAGTTGTTTATAGAAGGAAATTTTTTTCTTTTTTCTATTCAAATGAATACCATGATAATAATGTATACTGTGATAAAAACTTAAAGGTGACCTAGAGTGGTTGAGCGGAGTATAGATTCTTGTTCTGTGATGTGACATAGGGAGAATAGCACTTTGGTTAAGTCTGTAATGCCCCAGAAGCTGTCTATAACCTCTTTAAAAAACTATTTTTTACAAGGGCTATTTAGTGGGTGAATTTGAGCGTTCTGCGCAAATTCTGTGCCACTGGAGAGGCTCTGACAACCTCATAATGATATGCGGAGCGCCTCACGCTGATTGGCTACCTTCACTGTCACACGAAAGAATAATTACGTGATGTCTCCTGACTTAAAAACATATGCAGAACCATTTACTGACCTGAACACACGGACCGACAGCTATGCCACAGATTCAGCCTTATATGTTTGAGCCCGAACCAGAGGAGGACACTGAATTAGAGGAAGAACCTGTTCAGCAAAGGCAGGATTTATATGTTTCACAATTATAAGTTATGTGGAATGTTTGTTTGATTGCTTTAAGCGTTGCGTGTCACAAACTTCTCCCGTCATAATCAAGTTATAGCCACTACATCCATTTGGATCATGAATCAAGACTTTATACTAACTATAGTTTAATGTAAATACTGTTTATGAACGGAGGCTTTAGGTTTGGGTGTTAATCCTGGGCTGATGGTGCACATCTGCGTTCGAAATGAAAACAGAACTATTTCTAATAGATTTGAGCCACCGTGTAAAGTCAAGAATTAATATGAGCATGACAGCATAAGTTTATCATTACTGAATGCTGTGCATTCGCCTGAGCCATACAGTCACTGTCATAATGAGTAACACTCAACGAGAACATAAACGTATAACAAAATATATAGCTAACATATACAGGTCCTTCTCAGAAAATTAGCATATTGTGATAAAGTTCATTATTTTCTGTAACGTACTGATATAAACATTAGACTTCCATATATTTTAGATTCATTACACACAACTGAAGTAGTTCAAGCCTTTTATTGTTTTAATATTGATGATTTTGGCATACAGCTCATGAAAACCCAAAATTCCT
>JBAJNP010011600.1:3744-14535 GCA_036877545.1 Yasuhikotakia modesta | reverse complement strand
GACGTTACAGAGGATCATCAGACGTTACAGAGGATCATCAGGAGTCTGACGTTACAGAGGATCATCAGACGTTACAGAGGATCATCAGACGTTACAGAGGATCGTCAGGAGTCTGACGTTACAGAGGATCATGAGGAGTCTGATGTCACAGAGGACCAATGACTCCCCACCGATCTTCTGTCGTTCAGACCTCCTGACATGTGGCCCCAGTAATGCTGAGCGAGACGACAGCAGCTGCTTTCAGGCCAGTTTGTTGTGGAAACTGCGCCCTCTGGTGGACCTGCAGCTCCATGGGTAACATCTGAAAACATCTCACTGACAAACTGCAGGTCTCTCAGCTCTTATTCAGTGAGTCGAGTTCTGCTCTTTACCTCAATCATTGACTAGCAGCTAACAGACAACAAGTTCATATTAACAAGTTAACTAATGAAAGTAGTTTTCATTAATTATTAATAATGAATAAAGAAGTAAAGACTCCACGGTCTGTTCCTAAACGTGTTAGTTATTGTGTGACAGTGAGTGACATCTGACAGATCTCACCGTGAGGTGGTTGTGTCTCTCTCTCTCTCTCTCTCTCTCTCTCTCTCCTCACATTCCAAACATTCCGCGATCCTGATGTCAGGAGCCACATGAGATCCAGACGAGACGCAGATGAGACGCAGATGAGACGCAGAGGAGCGGGTTTGCCGCACGAGCTGTGAGCGGATGGAGGATTGTTTACACGCTGCTGGTCTCCTCAGGATCACTCGCGTTTTCTTCGTCGTTTTAACGCGACATGTAATCGGTGCGGTAAGTCGTGTTTTCTCTCCGTTTACACGCCGTTACTTTCTGCTCCAACAGTAACGTTAAATCAACGCGTTACTGGCGGTGAGAGTAAAGCTGCTAGCGTCGTGCTGTTGTTAAACGTGTGTCTGGATCGCTCGTGTTTCAGGATTCAGGCTGTAAGATCGGTAACATTTTATGGACAGATGTGTGACGACACGATAATGTCGAAACTACAACACGACGGCAGGAAGAGACGCATTTAAAGGCTGTGATTCGTGTTGTTTGTAGGAGCTGCAGGACATGTTCATATCTGACTGCTGAGCTACATCAGACGTGTGAACATCTCTTAAATCTCTGCCATGGTCCATTACTCCTGAAACCGTGTGGGAATGAAACGCTTTAACCAGAGTTTATAAAGGACATAAACAATCCCACATATTTCCTGTCTGGAGTCTTCAGAACCTCCTCGGATCATCGTGTAGATCAGCACAGGCTGCTGGACACATTCACCAGAGCTGGAGAGACACGTTACAATGTGAATTTTCCACCTCATCTATAAACTGTGTTGAATAGCAGAAGCTGGAGCAGAAGTAACTCAATATGGTGTCCATGAGTTTGACATGACCGGCACGTTCTGTTAGTAGTTATCAGAAGATGGACAGGCTGTTTAAATGTTCACAGGCTCTTCACACACAGTTAAAACCTAAAGTGTAAAGAAAGATCATTTAAATTCTTCCTAATTCTGGTGTTAGTTTTAGTGATTCCATGTTTGTGTTAATGACACATTAAACGGTACCTGGTGAGCTGGTACCTGTTTGTGACTGACAGGCAGAACAGGTTAAAGTTAAGGTTAACTGTTAGTTGTAATGACTGTTGTTGAGAAGCAGAGAGCAAGTTTAAACATGCAGCTGAATGTTGATGGTGAGACAGCAAACAAGAGCTTCAAACTTAAGCTCTAGCGTAAAATACAGTTAAAAGATGTTTGACGCCATCTTTCAGTGCTGTTGTCTCTCTCGGACGCACAGGGAGAGAGTGAATAGCACACAGATGATTATAGTGAGATACGTGATGTGTGAGGGAGGAGAAATGATGTGTTTCAGTTAGTTATCGCTGAACTCCCTGCTGTTGTCTTTGCTAGTGAGATGTTGTGTAACTAGTCGACTGCGGCACATCCCTCATGAATGTAGTGTGTAATGTGTGTGTGTTAGGCTGAAATGTGTGATGATGTGCCGCGATCATTCCTGTGTCAGGTGTGTTATTGTGCTGGAATCTGGGCAGAACTCCAAATGGACTATCAGCCCAAAAGAGCCAGACAAGACCCAACACATTTCAGTGTTTCTCCTCCCTGATGTTAGATGAAGGAACAAGCTGCTGAAATGAAGAAAGAACCTTCAGCGTGATTAAATGCTTCTTTTAGATAAACAGTTTTCTTTCATTTGCTCACCCTCATATCATTCCAGACCTGTGTGACACAAGATGAGTGTTAAGAACATACATCTTATAAAAACAATACACACTTGAATTTGCTGTGTTGTGCATGTTTGACAATTTTTCTGCTTTTTTTGTTATATATATATATATATATATATATATAAGCAGCGTAACATTGTAAAGTGTTATACAAATAACAATCAACATGACACATTTTGAATTGTAATATTTCACAATTCAAGAGTTTATTGATTTCATTCAAAGAAACGCTCTCACTGTTCCTTTCACAGTGTCGCTTCGGTGTCTGGCCAATGGGATTGGGGCTGCCTCCTGACATCAGCAGTGTGGGCGGGGCTCTTCCTCATGTGTGGCAGGTGGTATAAATGCTGAAGTTCTGAACCTCTGACATTCAGACCCTTTGCAAGCCCACCGGATGACGTCATGCCGTTTCGACTGAAATTGCCGAGTCGCACGCGGCGCTACAATGTGCTGAGTAAGAACTTTGTGACACGGATCCAGATGCTGAGTAATAATGTGATCGAGTGCACGCTGTCTGTGGAGAGCACAGGTCACGAGTGTGTAGAAGCTGTCGCACAGCGGCTGGAGCTGCGAGAGGTGAGCCCTCACCCTCCATCACCTCTGTCAAACAATACACTGAATGTTTATTGCATTATTTATGCCTATGCATTAAACAATTGCAGCGAAATAAAATGGTTAAAATGATCATCTGTCTTGGGATATCTATGTTTCTGTCACCCATATGTATTTGTGCTTTAACTGGTAAAACAGCTAAGAAGGAGAAATGAATGCTGATATTTATTTTTAAACATGTAAATGAGGGGCTAGACAAGACTACAGAATTAACAGCCTTGACTAAGATGAACTCGTTGTATGTCAATCAAACCAGTAAACTTGATGACGCCATCACAGAAGTGATGTCAACCTTAGGAAACTGTGACTGATGTATTTTTGACACTTTACCATTTTTTAAAAATGAATGTAACTAAAGCTTTTAGTTAAAAAGATGCAGAAGTGACTAACATTTAACATATGCTAACATACTAACAACTAGTGCTTCATATTCAGGGCTGTTTCATCACTCATACACAGGTTTGAAAAGCATGAGAGTAATTCAACTTGGTCTGATGTGTGAAGGAACCTGATGTTAAACTGGTCTGATGTATGAAGAAGTCTGATGTTAAACTGGTCTTATGAAGGAAGGAGTCTGATGTTAAACTGGTCTTATGAAGGAAGGAGTCTGATGTTAAACTGGTCTGATGAAGGAAGGAGTCTGATGTTAAACTGATCTGATGTATGAAGAAATCTGATGTTGAACTGCTCTGTGATTTTAGACTCATTATTTTGGCCTGTGGTTCCACACAAAGTCTCAGACACAGAGATGGGTTGAGCTGGAGAAACCTCTGAAGAAACAGCTGGAGAAGTTTGGCAGTGAGTCTTTGCTCTTCTTTGGGGTGATGTTCTACATACCCAGTGTGTGTCGACTGGAGCAGGAGGTCACCAGGTGCGTGTCCATGTTTATGAGGTTTTATTTTCATTCTGACTACATCCGCTGCCTCAGATAGATGTTTTTCACTGGACACAGTGCATTGTGGGATTGCTCCCATATTTGATGCTGCGTTAGAACTGGATCACAGCAAGGTTTGTTAGACAGTAGACAGCAGCTGAGCGAGAGCTGAACAGAGACACTGTGTGTCTCACTGGAATGTTGGCTTGAGTATCTGCCATAGTCTCTCCATCACACTCTCACAAAAACACACACTATCTCACACACACAGTCTCACAAATACACACACACTGTTGGCTGTTACAGCAGGGAAAAGAGTCAACAGGGGTGTTAAGTCTATTATGGGATGTACAATGATGCTGTAATTATTTTTGGCTTATTTAAGTTGTTTGAAATCTACAAGAAGAATCATTTATATCATTATATAATTGCTTTTGAAAACACTAGGAAGAAAGGTATCTGTGTCCACACAAGTTGACCCTAGAATACTAAACTTACTTTAACAAACTGCACAAGATTGAACACAATAAACTTACAGAAGGAAAGGCAGAGGTGAAAACATCTACTTATGGTTGAACAGATGTCATGAGAGGACGGTGCCCTCTGGTGGTCAGGGGGAGTCCTCAGCATTGTGGCAAACAACACTCACATATAATGTAAATGTGATTTAAACCCCTGGGAGACCAGAACTGGCCAGCATCAACAGGCTTGTCACAGTTCCTGCACTGAATTAATGTAGTTAAAGGGTTACAGTGGGCTGTTAAAATGACAGGTCACGACAGGAAAATAAAACACCAGCTCAGATTATAGCGACAGAATGAAAAAGAGAAGAAATAAAGACATACAGAGATGAGGAGAACGTGGTGCAGTTGAGTGTGTGTACAGTTACATGTGAGTGAATGAGTAAATGTTGGTCACTGTGTTTCAGGTACCAGTATTACCTGCAGGTGAAGAAGGATGTTCTTGATGGGCGTCTACACTGCACAGTGGAGCAGGGAATCCGATTGGCTGCTCTGGCAGTGCAGGGTATGAGTGTATCCACTGCTAAAACCAGAACCACAGTCACTTCAGTGGCCCAGTGTCAGTTATTCTGCTCTCTCTGTTCCAGCTGACTTTGGAGATTACACTCAGTTTGTGTCCCAGGATTTCCTCAGGCAATATATTCTGTTCCCAGTGGTAAGTGAGAGCGTGTGCGCGTGTGAGAGAGAGCGTGTGAGAGAGAGCGTGTGTGTGTGAGCGTGTGAGAGCGTGTGCGAGCGTGTGCGCGTGTGAGAGAGAGCGTGTGAGAGCGGTTGCACGTGTGTGTGAGCGTGTGAGAGCAGTTGCGCGTGTGTGTGAGAGCGTGTGTGTGTGAGAGAGAGCGTGTGTGTGTGTGTGAGAGAGAGCGTGTGCGTGTGAGAGAGAGCGTGTGTGTGAGAGCTTATGTGTGTGTGAGAGCGTGTGTGTGTGTGAGAGCATGTGTGAGCGCATGTTTGCGAGAGCGCGTTTGCGAGAGCGTGTGTGTGTGAGCGTATGTGTGAGAGCGTGTGTGTGAGAGATAATCGTGGGCGTAAGCTCTGAATGTTTTTGGTCCTGAGCTATCAGACAGTTACAGACATAATTTCATTGAGAGTTAAGGTAAATGTGTCTCTGCAGAGCTGGACTCATGTAGGTGAGATGTTGGAGGAATGGATCCAGACAGTCGCAGAACAACACAAGAGTCACTGGTGAACTACTGTCACATTTATCCTTATTCACATCGGATTGTTTGTGTTTGTGTTGATCTGTGTGTGTTTGTGTGTTGATCTGGGTGTGTGTTTGTGTGTTGAGTATTTCAGTCACATGACACAGGCGGAGGCGGAGCTACTGTACATTAAGGAAGTAGAGAAGCTGGATGGTTTTGGTCAGGAAAGTTTTCCTGCTAAAGTGAGTATGTGTGATGTTTGTGTAATATATGTTTAAAGCACAATCTTCATCATGAATGTGTTTGTGTGTGTGTGTTTCAGGATAACTACACTAATGACATCATCATAGGTGTGTCTTTCATCGGGGTGTTTGTTAAACACAGGAATGGCAGATCAATAATGTTGCATCGGTAATAAATGACTGACACCTGAGAGTTTCTCTGTATTGTAATCACACCATTAATATCATTCATTATTACATCAACACCCCCCTGTCTCTGATGCCCTCAGCCTGACTGTAAATAATACATTGACGTGTCTGTATGTCTGACAGAACACCAGCTCAGGTTTAACACTGTATTTCATTCTCCAGCTGGAAAAATATTGGCACCATTGGTCACAACAAATCCGCCATCACAGTTGAGATAACCTGCAGAGACGACACCATCATGTTTCACGTGGTCAGTGACAACAACACAACATCATCTGATGAAGCTACACGCCACTGTTCTGATGATGCTTTTATCCCCGTTTGTGATTGTTGTTGCGAATCTTTAGGAGGATGTGGAAATGGCCAAATACATCACACGACTGTTCACTGCCAGACACAAGTTCTACAAGCAGAACAAGATTTTTTCAGAGTGAGTTAAAGTTTACAAACATTACAGCTCGTTTCTTATCTAACTGTAAATGTGATGATCAGTATAGAGGGAGCTAGTATTGTGAGTTGATGCGTTTGTGCTGCTGCTGTGAGACTGTATGAAGTCTGTGTGTTCCTCAGACCTGCAGGCTCTCCTGTGCCAGTCAGGAGGAGACACACCTGGAACAGAGCGGTATGACCCGCAGCTTCATCGCACCATCATCATTACCACACCATCATCATCATCATCACAACACCATCATTACATCACCATCATCACCACCACACCATCATCACCACTACACCATCATCACCATCATCATCACCAAAGACATGTCTGCCATTTAGTTCTACAGTCAGTTTTGTCATGATCTGCTTTCCTGTCGGTTGCAGCCAGAGGTGTCGTCATACACCGAACACTATCAGAACACAAAGACGTCTCACGGTAAAACAGCACCAGAATATTAAATATATTCAGTCATCAGTAATGTGTGTGTTGAACTGACAGCAGCAGTTCCTTTTTGTGTTTATTTTTGTGAGTGTTTGAGGAGTTTGGAGTGATGTTTATGTACGTGTGTGATTTCTTTTTCCTGCTAAATGTATGTCTTACTATTGTTGTTCTTTTCCTCTCAACAGACGGTGTTTACTGTGACGAGTTGTATTATAAATCAGAAAGCAGTCTTGAGCGATGTGCTGTAGATTTGGGTTTCCTAAATGGTTCTGTGTGCAGCACTCCGAGCCTTCGATCGCTCAGTCGCTCGCAGACCTTTATTCATTCTTCTCCCATGTCATCCAATCCGAGCATTTCCAGCAGCGAACTGATGCGTGCCGACTACATCCCGAGCCACCGTCACTCCGCCATCATCGCCCCCTCATACCGACCCACCCCAGACTACGATGCCGTTATGCGGCAAAAGCACCGCGTGTTTGCGGTCCCACCCAATGGCGGCCGTCACAGCCAGTCACTGCGCAGCCTCAACATTACAAACACGCATGCATATCAGCAGCCCACTGTTTTAGTTTACAGCCAGCCGGAGATGAGGAAACATGGGCTGTATGTGGGGCCAGGCGGGGCAGAAAGGGCCTCACACACTCCGTTCGGACAACACATGGGCCCTGTGTCATCCCACTCTGTGCCTGGGATACAACATGGGCCAGCTCCACCCTCAACAGGTGCAGGAAGTGCCATCTCGCACACGGTCAGTACCCCTGAGCTCACTAACACTAACCACATACCTAACGGAAGAACAGAGGAGTCCAGCTACACCACGGCAGCCGCTAACATGCTCAGAAATTATCTGTCCCGCCCACCCCCTCCATATCCAGCATTTCGACCAGCCACTAGTACTCCAGATCTGGCCAGCCACAGGCAGCGCTGCAGCGGGAACTCCAGTCCAGAACTAGTCACCAGAAAAGTTCAGCTGTCTGTTAAAACCTTCCAGCCAGACAGTTGGACGGTGGTGCGTCAGTCGCTACAGGAAGTCAGTGAGCCGCTCTTGGTGGAGAATCATTGTGCTGCACCGGGGAAACGCCACAGCGTGGAAGTGGCGGGTGGGCAGTGGGCCATGGAGCCCCTGAGGAAAGCTGGAAACATCCCTCTCCCTCGTAGACACACTCTACGAGAGCAGGTGCTGCCCACCCAGACACAAGCCACACCTCTCCCGGCAAAGACTAAAGAGACGGAAGCACCGGCACAGAAATCGTCGCCCCCCTCAGGTCAGTCGGTGTACCGGCATCAGAAAAACCTCTCCAACGCCACCATGTTCATCCACAGCAGTGAGAGTGACGAAGAGGATTCTCCGGATCTAGACGTTCAGATTCCGGGTCTGAATGAGGATATCAGTGCTCAGTATCAGGCAGCTCTGGCCAACATTCCCAACAAACCTCCGCCGGAGTATCCGGGATCCCGTCAGATGGGAAACACAGCCGCACTGCCACACCTCAGCCAGGTACAGCCATTATTCCCAGTGATGTGTGATTACCAGGAGAGTCTGTCACTGTAACATAAAGAAAATCAATCATTTATAGTTGTTCCTCCTCTCATGATTCGTCAGTTATTAAAAAGGTCACATACAAGAAACTAGTGCTGCGTGCATCAGAACGTTCAGTGAGGAGAAAGGGTTAAATCTTTCACAAAGAGTCTCTCAGTGGCAGAAAACAGACTGAAGTTTTTATGTGAGGACAGTGAAGAGCCTTTATACCTTCATTTATCTATCCACCCACTTATCCATGATATGGTTTGTGTGTTCAGGACAGTGATGGAGCTGAGATGTTGTCTGACGTTCAGAGGAATGGTGTGATGACCCTCTCAGATCAGGGGGGTCTCGCTGGTGCCACGTCTGTGTCTGAACCCGACCTGAGCAGCGTGAAGGAGAGAGTGAGACGAGAGCCAGTGAAAGAACGACCCGTTTCTGAGATGTTTTCCAGTGAGGACAGTATAGTGGAGAGAGAGATGGCTCAGAGGGTGAGACAGCATCAGTACTGCACTTCAGCTGAAACATCATACAAACATCATAAAAACGTCATAAAAACATCATACAAACATCATACAAACGTCATAAAAACATCATACAAACATACAAACATCATACAAACATCATACAAACGTCATACAAACGTCATAAAAACGTCATAAAAATGTCATAAAAACGTCATACAAACATCATACAAACGTCATACAAACATCATACAATCATCATAAAAACATCATACAAACATCATAAATCATACGTCATACAAATGTGTGTTTTATTTATATGTTATTCTGAAGAAAAAAAAAGCAAATGCAGCTGTGTAAAAATAAATAACTGTTATCATAAAAGTTAAATGATGAGATGAGGGTGATTGGTGGAATCACCCCTGTCCTGATGATGATGTTTCTTCTTTCTCATGGAGTTTCTGGAGAAGAAGAGGCCGCTGATGATAGCTGCTCTCAACGGTCTGTATCTCTCACACATTCCTGCAGATCTGAACAGAGACTCCAGCACTGATGAGTGGGTGAGAACACCAGCTCTGATGAATGACATCACAACAGTTACAGAATCCACTTCTGAACAGCTGTCAGTGAAGAACAACGTTCATCTACTCTCTCTCTCTCTCTCTCTCTCTCTCTCAGTGTCATATGCTGGAGATGAAGTTAGAAGAAGAGAGACTCTTCAATGAATATGAACAGATTCCCAAGAAAAGGGAAAAATGTGTTTTCACCACGGCGATGCTGCCAGACAACGTTGAGCGCAACCGTTTCCGAGACATAGTTCCATATGAGGAGAACCGAGTAGAGCTAGAACCAAACAAGGAGAACCACACTGGATACATCAATGCTTCACATATCAAGGTTACAGAACTCAACAGAGTTTTAAAGAACTCAACAGTATGTTGAAGAATGTTCACTACAGAACGTCAGAGAAGTTTAGGATGGACATGTTATGTTAAGCTGATCTGCCAGCGTTTGTGGTGTGACTGTGTTTGTGGCGTGACTGTGTGCAGGTGAGGATGGGTGGAGAAGAGAGGCACTACATTGCCACACAGGGGCCGCTGCCCAACACATGTCACCACTTTTGGCAGATGGTTTGGGAGCAGGGGGTCAGTGTCATCGCCATGGTTACAGCTGAGGAGGTACGGCCAGAGTTCACCAGCATTATTAGTCATGAAGGATGGCGTTTCATACGCTCTGTTGTGTTGATGTCACAGGAGGGCAGGCGCTCACAGAGTCACAGGTACTGGCCCAAACTGGGCTCCAAACACAACTCCTCCACACACGGCAAGTTTAAAGTCACCACCAAGTTCCGCACAGACTCTGGTTGCTATGCAACCACAGGGTTAAAGGTGAAGCATCTGTTGTCGGGGCAGGAGCGCACCGTGTGGCATCTGCAGTACACAGACTGGCCTGATCACGGCTGTCCTGAGTATGTGCAGAGATTTCTGTGTAAGTCTGATGAGGTCTGATTCATCTTCCACCTCTAAACACCTTTCTACAACTGTTGTGTGAATATAACTGCTCCACCCAGATCTGAGTAATCACTACTGGTTTGACGCATATTTTACCCTCGGGCTGAGCAGTACAATCAACATAGTTATTATCTCAACTACGCTAACACTGCTGTCTATATAATACACACACACACACACACAGTGTGCAGGTATCAGATAATACACACACACAGTGTTACTTTTATCTTGGACTCAGATATTTTTGTACTGGTGCTGGGACTATATCAGGGCTATAACAGTTGTTTGGATTTCTGCTGGTTCTGACGTGTTCTGCTGTTAGAGCTCATGTTTCACTGGTTTTGTCTCATCTCAGCGTATCTTGAAGAGATCCAGTCAGTGCGTCGTCATAACAACAGCATGTTGGACACGTCAAAGAGTTTGAATCCCCCGGTGATAGTTCACTGCAGTGCAGGGGTGGGCCGTACCGGGGTGGTCATCCTTACTGAGCTCATGATCAGCTGTCTGGAGCAGAACCAGGTCTGAACACTAAACAACCGTCTGATCGTAACAGACCCCACCCATATTACAGACCCTTCCCACATTACAGACCCTTCCCA
>JBAJNP010011599.1:0-10088 GCA_036877545.1 Yasuhikotakia modesta | reverse complement strand
GGTGGTGGTGCTGGGTGCTGTTTTGATAACACTTACGGGGGTCCCAAATTGTCAAACCCCACTATTCACCAATTTCATACAAGATGCTGTTTTTTGCTTCTGCACTTTTGTGTCTGAATTTTCTCTTCAAACGCAACACATTCCATTCAACTCTGAACTTCTGGAGAAAAAAATCTAATCTTCGGTCGCTCTCCACCTCTCCAGTTTCTCATTCTCGTAACCTGAAAGTCAAGCGATCTTTCAGTGTGGAGATTTGTTCCTTACTGGAGCCTCCACAGGCAAACACCACACGGCCCGGCACGGCAGCCCTGTACGTTTGCTGAAACATTCATTCGTGTCACGGCTAAATCCCTCGACCAGTGAATCTGACTAAACGTGTTGCTGCGTGTTCAAATCGCCTAAAACGTGCCTCAATGATCGCAGCCGGACCTACAGAACAGAGACAAAATGTGTTTTTAGCACAAAGTCATTAATCACATTAAAAAGGTTATTAAATTTCAATTTTGTTAAAACAACAAAAGCTGGATTAATAACTTTGGCTCTCTGGAAAGATTACAGGATTGTTTATCATTGTTTTTAAACCGTTTAATGGGGCATAAATCACGGTTTAGGCCGATGCTCTGTGATTTACGCTGACAAAACCAGCGACAAGCTAAACGTATGAGTGAAAGCGCCGTCCAGCTTATAAAATAATCACGACGGAGACAGAATCATCGTTCTATCGACAGGCACTGAAAAATATTACAGAAGGGCTTATGAACGGATCCATCCCATTAATAAAACGGACAAAAACTAACTGGGATAATTTAGTTTGGAGGCTATTCTGGAAACTGGGTCTGTCATTATTTAGTTGTGGAACATGGATCAATGAGAAACATTACTGTAAACTGCCATTCATTACAAATGAACACGCTTCAAGAATCTCTAAAGCCTCATGCGCAGAGCCCAGAACACTGGCTAACGTTCCCCAAACGTCCTTTTAAAGTTATTATCTAACATTCTTGCAGGAACATTAATACAAAGTTTTTTTTAAACATTTCATATTGCATATAAAAAAATGATACACATGAAGACATTACTGCAACGTTTTTAAAATGCTGCAGAATTAAAAAAACGTTTGAATCACATCCAAGCAATAACGCTAACGCAATCTACAAACCTGAAATGAAAAACGTCTAATGGAAACATTAGGGAAACGTTCTCACAACCTTAAAATTGTTAGCTGGGGGGCATGCATGTGAAAAAAACTGGTAGACGGCACAGCATCACAACCGTGAAGGATTGAGACCCTCTGAAAATCAAATCCAGCCCTTTATGGAAGACAGGAGCGGCTGCAAACGTCTGCTCTGCAGTCGTCCAGAATAACCGAACACACGATTATTCCAAAATAATACACACGTGAATCCAATCACGACTGTAAAAGCTTGGCTTATACGATGATCATACAGTTTTCACATGTCCTGAGGACAAAACCAGGCCTCTGAACGGACCAATCAGACACAAGCTGCTGTTTCTGCCCTTCTGCGAGATGTTTAAAGAGTTTTGGAGATTCTCTGTTTCTAATTTCAGCTTTTCTGGCCGGTGACGTTCTTCAGAGAGCTTTATCTTCACACAAACGCCTGAAGATTCATTAAAGGGCCTTCAAATGAGAAAAAGGAGAAAATGAACAGTTTAGGGAATTGACACAAAGGAAATTCAGTCATTTACTCGCCTTCCTGTCATTTCAAATCCCTCGGCTGCCGTCTTTCTAAAACACCTACTTAAAATATCTTAAAGCACAAAAAAACAGTCATTTAAATCATTTCTGAAGTTACATGACAGCTTTGTGTGATGAACAAACATTAAACAATTTAGTTTTGGGGACGCAACATCTTTGTGTTTCACAAAAAAACACACCAGCACAAACCAGAACCAAAAAACTCATGACATCATTTATTTTTTTTGGCTTCTGTTGTTTTTAACAACTGTAAGACCCACAGTAAGAGCCACACAGAGACTGATAAAGAAACTATTGTTTCGACCGTTTTCATGCCTTGAAAGATGTTTAACACCTAAACACTCTTCACAAGTTGCTTTTATCTCCTTAGTGTTGGATTAGAGACACGGCTGATAAAATCCTCATGTCTATCTGCCCCAACGTTTACAACAAAGATCAGAACCTTGAGTCACAAACTGCGTCTCTCTGCCAAAAAAACAACATGTGATAAACGTGCGAGTATGTTATTAGTGCGCTCATCACACGACTGTAACGGCGCGAGCAGGTGCCCTCCGTCTCATGATGCACCGCTTGTGTGTTAGCCAGCTTTTATGTTAGCTATGGAAACAAACAATTGCGTGACCGGCCGGTAAAACAATACATCATTGTGCTATCTGCTGTGAACCACTGAAAGTTGGCATCTTTTTCTGTTGCCTTATTTGTCCAGATACCTTAAGGGATTAGGGTTCGAGTAACGCATTAATAAAACACATCTGTTTGTTTTAAAGTTGAGGCAGCATCGGCCACAGGCCGGTCCGGACGACTTTGTGGCACCCCGAGTTGAGTCCAAAGGTTTATAAACTGATAACACTTCTGTCTTCCTGTTTAGCCAACTGACCTGTATGAATTTTACACAAGACACATTAAAACAACAAGCGATTAAAACAAATAACCAAAAGTTGTGGGTTCGATTCCAAGCAGACGCACTCACAAAAACACGCAATTTCAATACACCATCAGTCACTTCGAATAAAAGCGTCTTTCAGATGCATAAATGTATAACATCCTTCGAACCCTCAACCGTGACACCTGATGTTCGCCCTGCTAGCTGACAAACAACTCGTGTCATGCCCCACAAACCTCACAGGACAGGTGGCAGGTAAAAGCTTGCTCTCTTTTTACAAGGTTTGTATCTATTGACAGATAAGCTTGGAAATAACTGACTGCTGTGTTGACTGAAGAGGAAGAGTCACAGATAAGCTGTTATTTGTGAGCCATTGTTGGCGACTCGGGTGATAAAACGCAACAGTTCCAGTCCATTCTATTACTCGCATCCATTTATCCAGTCTTACCGACCCCATTGTGTCAGCATTAGCACCCAGCCAGTGCAGAGTAACGCCTCGTTTAACCTGGTGGTGGGGGGGGTTCTCACCCCTACTAAACCCCCAAATGTTTATTTGTGGTCCCGCTGCGTAAGCCAAAACAATTAGTGGGGGTCTTTGAACCGCACCAAACAATTAGCCTGGATCAGTCAACTTAGCGGTGGGGGTTAGCAGTGTGGGTTGAAGAAATTCCTGACTGGGTTTATTAAACCAGGTTGGGACGTCCTAAACCCAGAGGGAGGTTGTGAGAACCTCAACAGAACCTCATGCTAACAGACCTGGTGCGCAGGAAGGAAAAAAATGGAGGTTCAATAAGCCTGCAGGCCACTGACTCATCAGTCTTAGAAAAGCAAACCCTTCTTCCTTATTCTTGACGCTTACACATGTTTCTAAATTATGCCCAAGTATTTGAAGCCCGAAGGCTGCAAAAATATGTTGAACGCGGGCCAGAGGAAACTGCGGCGCAACCAATCTGGCGTAAACACCGGAGCGCTAGCCAATCAGACGTTTGTTTGTATGCGAAGCTCCACCCAACAGGACAGATTGCGGGTGAGGATGTTTATCAGTTACGGTTGTGAGCTTATCTATTTTACGAGTGTGTGTGTGTGTGAGAGAGAATTTGGGTTCTATATTTTTGGTTGCCTTTAAGTGAACTTAAAATCTGTTGGTTCAATATTTCTATTAAACGTATGTTTGTATATTTAAATACAGTTTAATTTAACAAACGCGGCCAAAAATACAGACCCAAAATTCAGATCACATCCTCACACAGACCCGTTTCCAGCCGCAGACGAGCGCACCTGGAGGCCAGCTGTTCCGTCTCCTCCAGACACCATTATGGTCCACAGTCACGCAGCTTTCCTGCCCGGGCAAAGCTGCCAACGTGAACTCTCTGTGGGGGACTGGTGTTTCGAGAAACCCACAGCTGTACACGTCCACCTGCCCTGCTTCAGAGATGTTCTGACTCAAGTGTGTGTGTGTGTGTTTTTGCCAGCATTGATTCACGGTGCCTGACTTTCCCCAGTACAAACCTCAAATCACCCACATATAAAACACTTCTCATACGTGAACATTCTTAGCAAAGCAACCGCGCAGACGTCTTATCGCTGCACATCCAGGAACCGACAGGACGCAACAAGCAGCGTGTCTTTCAGCTCACACACACACAAACACACACACCTCACTGCCCCACAGATGATCTCAGGATTTGCCATTTTTGCGCAAACACATCTGAGTTCGGGCACGAGCGAGTCCAGGCAGGCATGCGTTTACGCTGCCAACTTTAACACTTCGGTGTGTTTTACACTTTCAAAACATTTACAACGTGATGCTAATGCGATGCTAGCGCCCCAGCGACGCAGAGTGATTCATTTCTCTGATTTACATTGAGATTTGCTTATGCACAACATTCAACGTGGGAAATTTCTGCAAAACAACTGCCTCTCTCTAACACTTTAAGACGTGATTTCCAAAGACTCGTAATAATTAAAAGGCTGTCATTTAAAAGTCCCTCTTTGGGAATTACATCACAGACGGCCATCGATCAAACTTCACATTAGATTGTGGAGTACTCAACATTTGCCCCGCTGTGGTCAATTGTAATCTAATGATAATTTTGACCTTAAATGTGGCTGTTTGTTATTGCTGGTCTCAAGTGCCCCCCTCCGCTCTGTTTTGGGTGGTCTCAACCCCGCCTGACACATCTACAGCGTTCCTTCATCATTTCAAACAATAAGGATGTTATTTCTGTCTGTTTTATTAACAAATAATGCTGGGCAAACACAGCCCCCCTCCTGCACATATAGCTGGTGGGTCGATACGTGTAAGAGCCCGGCTGGGTCTAAAAGCTGTTTTTTTAAGGGTAACAGTGTATTACAGACCAGCAATTCATCCCATACGACGTTCAAACAACTGCGGCTCCACATTAACAAATAAAACAGGGAAACAAACTCAAATCCAATCAAAGCAGAAGTTCATCTTACTGTCAGATACTCAGAGTTTTTATTTAAAGATGAACGGGTGTCACACAAAGCAGCCGGGACCTGTAATCGAGAGCAAAATAAGACCCAGATCAACTTATCGTCCTTCTTAACAGCGTAATTGTTTTATGACATCGTAGCGATTGCCTCTTTATGATGCGATAAGACAGACTCTGCATAACATATGCTGCTGGTATCATCATTCCCACTGATGGCACCAAAATATTACTTAACACACACACACACACACACACACACACACACACACACACACACACCAAGAATAAACAAACACATGCTCACACACACACACACCAAGAACAATCAAACACACATGCTGGCACAAAAACACACACTCCAAAAACAAACACACACTCTCACACACATTGAAAACAGCTGAAATATATATACGGCCCATTTCAAGATGCTTAGACTTTTCAAAGCTATAAGCAAACACTCGTCTTAAAACGCCTGAGGAAAACTTTCCAAACAAAATTGTAACTTTAAAAGCCATTTCAGCCGTTCTACATCCTCGTAATGAAAGCTGACAAAACCACGGCTGACTATGAACAGATGACAATGTTTGGACCAAAGATTCACACAAGAGAAATATTTCAAGCGTCTGGAGCGGAGCCCGCAGGTGATAAATGACTAAGAGCACTTTGTAAGTTTAGAAAAGATAAAGTTTAGAGCACACCAGACACCAGACTGGAGAACGGTTTGACTCTGGGAGGGACGGTTTAGGTGCACCTGTTGGGTAAAAGGCTGGTTTTCCCCGCTGTTCGGATTTGATAAGACTTTCAAAGCAAAAAGTAAAGAAAAACAGTCTGTAAACTTGTCAAACAAACCCAACCAATTATCACGGACCTCAGGCAAACACAACCTTCAACGTATTCAGTTCTGTCAAAGCTTATCTTCCTCGCTAGCCCACATACGAAAACACAAACAGTTTTTCTCCACACCAGAAACATCAACACCACAGTCAAAACACAGCAATAGTAAACTGGCTCTTAAAACTAGAGCTTAACAACAAGCAGTGACGTTTCTATCTAACAGTTACAGCTAACCAAACTTTTGTAGCCCCAGAGTACATGTGGGTATCCCAGCATGCTTTGCTCTCAAACGTTAACCACACCACAAGAACCGCTGTTTTAATACCTGGATACGTGTGCTTGGTTACAAAGCTTTACGAGTATATTTTGTAATGAACCCTGGTGGTCATACCGCCTATTTATCGACAAGCCCCTCGGGGAACCATCAGCAATTCAATTCATGCCATTTATTGACCCACACGATTAACCGATTGATCCAATGAACGGTGATGGATAAGTTACAAAGACAAGCAGGGTCGGTGATTTATGACAGCCGGGGGATAAAGACAAGCAATTTGGTTGACAAGAAGTCAGAATTGCTCTCCGATGGGCGACGTTCTTTAAAAGGTCAGCAAATATTCTGTCAGACACAATTACCAAAGCAGCAATCGGACGGACGCTCCTAAACAGAACAATCAGTAAATGAAACACAGCTGAGCTCTGGTTAAATTAGCTTAAAGCTCCCATTCATAACATTTGCCTCTTACCGCCACCTCTGGTTAAGCGTAAAACTGCAGGTTACATGTTATTTTCAAAGCATGGAAGACCAGTTTAAATAGTAAACAACTGCTGCAGGAACAAACTACAGATGCTGCATCATCTACAGAACCTGTGATATAACAGCTGGATCTTCTTCCTGTTTACAGACAGACATTTCCAACAAAATCATTATTATAAACACACTTTTGCAAATCTGTACTTGTTCAAACTGCAATTCTTCATTTTTAACCAGAAAACGTAACGCTTAGCAATCAAAGAAATGTAAGTTCTTACCTGGTTGTAGATTTTCTCCTCAGACCCTGTGAAGTGTGAGAGCTTCCTGGTGTATCCCCTCTGCATGAAGTCCCTGAAGAAATTATTGATGTCCGTGATGGAGATGAGGCAAACGGCCGAGCTGGAGGTGGGCTCCGGAGAGTCTGGTTTACTCTGGGCAAAAGCAGCAAACAGCACATCCTCGCCCTCTTTCAAACCCATCTCCTGCTGAAAGTCATAGCCCACCTTAGCCACATGTGCAGCCTGGAGAACGTTGAAAACCTGGGCCGAGCGCTTCTTTCGTCTTCTCTCCGAGTAGATGCATTCGAAGGGCATTTCCACATAGCGTAGGATCTCGGGATCTGAGGAGCACATGCGAACGATTCTGGTGTGGTAGGCGTTTGAGCTGCCGTGTTCTCGCTGGACGGTGAGGAAGTAGGCGTACGGGCCGCTCTGGAACGAGTAGACGTAGCGTAGAGGGTAGTTACCACGCAGCCCTGGAGCGAGATCCATGTAGGACTGTTCTGAGAAGAACTCGAAGCCGTCTTGAGTCTCCCTCATCTTTCTAACAGAGATGGTGTGGTGGAGCCGAGGTCCGGTTGGGTCGAGAGGCTCAGAGTTGGCAACAAAAAACCGCACCACGCCACTGCTCATCACGTTCAGGATCTGGGTGCCTGAGGGACCAGCCAAGCAGTCTGGGCAGCCGTGGCTGCTGCCTTCATTCTTCTTGGAGAACATGCACGTTACGTCTGGTTCCAGTGGACCATCTTCAAGCAAATAACGTCTACAGACGCCATTTCCCACCGAGCCGCAGCTGAAGAGTTCCGGGTCGTAGAACGTCTCCATGACCAGGGCCATGTTGGTGTTGTTGGTATTGGGCGGCCCATGTGGGCAACCAGAACACGGGTCATCTTCCCTGCAGTCTGGACTTTCACGTACGGGTCCAGTATCAAACTCATGTATCTTCTGCAGGTTTTTAGACAGGGCGTAAAGTTTGTTGACGGCACCGACGTACACGGTTCCGTTGAATTCCAGCAGCTTCTGGATGGGCGTATCGGATATGAAGTGGGGGAGGTCGTAGATCACCGAGAGGTTGAGTTTGGAGCTTTCGGTTGGTTCCTCGCACTGACTGCTCCAACCCAACCACAACGTCTGAAGAACTAGGAGGATGCAAGTGGCTTCAGAAGAGTAAATTCTCATCTTTGTTTCTCTGCAAAACAAAAAACAAACAACAGCAATGAGTTGTGACACAAAAAGCCTGCTGGAACCGTCTCAATAAACACAAGGCAGTTTATTATAAAAACAACGAGTTAGGCTCTTCATTTGTTTGAGTTTATTAACATAAATAGTTTACCAAAAGACATCTAGCCGTTTCTAAATACAGAACCCATTAAAGCAAGACAAGTGCATGGATACAAAAGCTCCCGGACCGTGACTCACGCAGCCACGCTGGACAAATGACACTTATGAGCCGCAGCCACAGCTCACTGTGGGGGCATTTCTCAAGCAGCAAAAAGCTTCAATAATTCACCGCAGGCTGAGCACGACCAGGAACCAGGAACATCTAAACGACGGGTGTGTGGGACTCCTGTGGCCGTGCAGCAGAGCACCAGAGACGGTCTAACTTCAGACGGCGGTCCCGAGGGAGTGGTTGATAAACTCTTTGTAAGGATAAACTCTGTGTAAGAGAAAAGTGATTTATTGCCAGTTTGCTTTAAAGCCCCAGAGAGAGAGAGAGACATATTATAGTAATAATGGGATCCATCTGTACAGTTATCCGTATATACCTTGTACTCGTATCCACAGTACATTACAAGTTGTCACGTTACGATGTATTGTTAGATATGCACTAAATACATTTAACACAGCGATCAAACCAGACAAAAACTGCAAAATGTTGCTTTTTACGTCTCGTCTGTCCTTTCTTAAGCATTTTCCCCGTAAATCACAAATGCACAAATCCTGAAACCCACAAAATAAATGAACAATCACCTCCACAACTGATCAAAACCCTCACAAGCTTCTTAAAGTGTCTTTAAAAGACAACAGATCCACGTTAAAGTAACACATCAAACCTCCAGAAAAGTCTCACAGACACTCAGTCATGATGCCTCGGAGTTTTCAGACAGATGCACGAGAAACGCGTTTAAAGAAACAGCGTTTGCATTAAAAACGCTCGTTTGGCTCCTTTGCGCACAAGCGCGTCGCTTCGTTTTACGCATTTCCATAACAGAGGAAAAAACAACCACGAAAACGACCTTCAGGGCTGATGGCAGATGCAAACGGGCAGAAATGTATTAAAAGCGCAGTTACCTGTGGATTAAACACCTGTCGGGGGCTGGAGGTTAAAGCACATCTTTTAACAGCGGCTGGAGACGCCAGATGCGGCCGGGAACCTCCGACAAAGTTGCCCGTTCTTTCCTCCTCTCTCCCCGGGCTGGAAGTGCGTCGGACACCGCGGCGGGACTGGACTGGGATCCGGGAGGCTCGCGGTTCGGACGGGTCGAGTCTGTTTGACTGTCTCTGTCTCTCTCCGTGCGGGTCGTGGCTGCGCGTGATGCGCGTGATGCGCGTGCCAGCGGACGGCGACGCGCTCGCAGGTGAGCGCTCCCGGTTGCGTCACGGGTGCGGCGTCTGTGATTGGCTGCTTCGTTAACCTTATTATTTACAAAGTTTAAGTTTCATAATCTTTCACATAATAATATAACATCGGTTTACAGTGAAACGGATGTTTACTTGACTGTTACAATAAAGATGAAGCATAAATAAAGGCGTCGATTGCAAAGCAGCTATTTACTAACAAACAAACAAAGAAACAAACAAATGCATGAATGAATCTGTAAGTTTCCCACCAATGACACTAATACTCACAGGTTTACACTTTACTGCTCATTGCACCCACTGTGGCGTATTTCCCTGGGTAAGTGCATTTAAAACAAAGCCTCTTGTGTGTTATTGGGATGCTTTCTGGACGCAGATGGGGTTAAAAGTTTAGTTTCACGCTCCAACCCAGTAAATCCCAAATCCCCGAACTGGGAAATGCTGGATCTGTGACTTTCCCTCCAGCTATGCGATATTTAAACCAACACCTGCCACGTTATGTTGGTGTTTTTTTAAGGCTCCTCGTGGGCATGACGCGTTGCGCAAATATGTTTGTGGCCTTTGCGTATCATTCGCCCATTGCGAT
>JBAJNP010011598.1:0-14536 GCA_036877545.1 Yasuhikotakia modesta | reverse complement strand
TCACACACAGACACACACTCTCTCTCTCTCTCACACACACACACACACACTCTCTCTCTCTCTCACACACAGACACACACACACACACTCTCTCTCATACACACACACACACACTCTTATTCTCTCTCACACACACAAACACTCACACACAGATGTTTTCAGGCCTGGAAAGTCACAATAATGTATGTATATAGTACATATACTTTCATATACTAGATGTTCTTATACTTAAAATACTGGACCTGTCCAGTAAAAAGTGCAACCATGTTAAGACCTGGTTAGTTAGTCTGGTTAGACAAACTCTGTCCCACTGACAGGAAAGAAACTCACCTGCTGTAACAGCATTTGTTATAGTAAAAAACAAGCTGCTCTAAAAACGGCTGTGACAATAGATTTCAGTAAAACACAATCCCTCAGAGAGTTATAAAAATAACCGTACGGATATGAGTAGTAACAGCAGGCGCTTCATTCATCACCTCAGCTGGAGGCTGTGCTGTAAACTACATCAGACGCTCACGCCGCTGCCGCACAGAGTTTATTGGGTTTTCCTCTGTACTCCACATTGTGATCAAATAGTGTAAACAACCGTCACTGAACCAAAACCAGGAGTTCAGCAGAACCTCTGAAAATTTACAACACAACAGGACAGATACGCAGCTAACATGTTAACCGTCTGTTAAAATGCATTTAAATAGTTACAGTACAGTCAGTGTGTGAGAGCTTGTGTTTTTAGCTCACAAAACAGCTTCCCACACATGATAAACTCAAGCAAAGCAAGAAAAATCAAGAAAGCAAGAAAATCTGTTCTTGTTTTCTTAAACTTCTCTTTAACAATCTTTTTGGCTGACATGATGTCCTAAACGAGTGTGACACAAAAACAACAAAATCAATGAAGTTTGTGAGTTCACATTGACACAGAATAAAGGTCACCAAACAACCTCGCTGACAGATAAAAATCAACCGGTGTCACTGAAATGAATGACTGCAGGGAATCTGATGTTACAAATCAACAAATCAATTCAGTTTAAACGTCACGCAGTACTTCATTATGACATGGTGTTAAAACATTTATTAACAAACAACCATAACCATCGTTACAATTCATACTGACACATTTCAGCTAAACTTATACATTAAATAAAACAAATAAAACATGTATAAGCTGTTCAAATACAAATAATGCATAAACATAAGTGCTAGTATAAGAGTTCTTTTAAATCAACACTTAAATTATACAAGCTCTGTAATGTAATTAAAAGATTAAGCATAATTATTCTGTTACACAAAAAGTAAAACCTAATTTTTAGTTCATGCATATGTAATTTAATAAAATTATTACGTCAGAGAGCACTTTCATAATGCATATTTAATATAATGCATATATAATACACAACTAATATAAAAACACTAAGCAGTGTAAACGCTACTGTTTACTAGAAGCACGTCTCTGCATCTTTTAACGCAAACATAATGAGTGACAATTATTTTAACACGCTGCTGCGCTCCTTGCTTTAAAGTAAAGCTTTAAACGTTTAAAAAAGCTTTAAAGACAACATAGCACTAAAATGATTAAAAGACTAAACTAAAATCTTGCTTCCAATTAAATCTCCATATCAAAGCCAGACATCTGGTGTGTTGGGGGCTCACAGGTTGAGTTTTCTCTGACTGAGGGGGAAACCTGCAGAGCGCTGGTATGACTGTGGCTGGTACACATGATGCCCATGACACGGTTTTCTGCAGAAGGCTCAGGGAGGTGAAGTACGGCCCGATGGGACGCATGTGGCGGCCGGAGGAGCCGGAGGAACCGGCTGAATTGTGCAGCTGGTCCACTGCCTGCGACACAGAGGCCAGGGCGGCAGAAGCGGGGTAAGCGTAGAGGCTGGAGGCGGAACCAAAGAGTGACGTTTCATGTAGCCTATAGGAGTGGGAGGGACCTGAAGTTGGGTTGATGCCTTAAGGATCCTGCCCCTGCGTAGTCGTGAGATGACATCATTGGCTGCTGTCTTTGGATGGGTAAATCAATGGTTGGGTCAAATTAAAGGAATGTTAGTTAATAACTGAACTAGTCATACAGTGGAGATGTACAGACTCACCTGGCTGAGGTTAAGAGTCTTCTGATGCCGGTCACTGCTGGATTCTGAGTTTGTACCTTTCTTTGATTTTCCAGAACTATTAGCGCTTACTTCTGAAATCCAAAACAAAATATCTTGGTAGACTTTTCTTAAAGATACAAAAACTAGCCTCTATTTTAACTTAAAGGTCAGAGGGTGTAAAACAGTTCTTTACAACTCAATTCAGAATGTTTTTGGTGCAAGAAACCTTTGAGGACTTCAAACAGCTACAGAAGAGTAGAATGTGTCACAGCACAGAGTGTGGCTGAACAGAAGCACCAGAGGTTCAGAAGACTGACCTGCAGAAGGTCCATCACAGAGCTAAGTCTTCACTGAGGGCATCACCACAGCTTGAGACCTGGAGGAGTGCGTGCTGCTCTCCGTTAAGTTGTGGAGATGTGTGGGGCTAAGAGGAGAGCTGCTGATGCTGCTGGAAGACTCTGAGTTGAGGGAGTCATGGACCGTCACACGGCTGATGGTGTTTGAACGCTGGTTCACGCTGCAGCTGCCACTGAGAAGATCACCAGAAATCATCTGAGGTCACCACATCCATCTTATGACAGTAACACTTGTGTGTGTTGAGATGCACACCTCTCAGATGGACACTTCCTGTCATCCTCAGAGTCGCTGTGAATGGTGATGATGCTGACAGCAGGGCTTGGCGTGTCGGGGATGATGATTGGCTGGGAGGCGTCATCGCTGTTGTGTGATGCTGAAGGGGTTGACTGCAGCGAGGACACAGGCCTGAGACATGAATTATTATATTACATTCAGTCAACAGTTAAACCACAAGCTGCCCTACAACACAAATCTAATGTATTTTAGATGATATGATAAATGATATATGATATAATAAATGTCGAATACATTACCAATGTAAATAGTGTGACATTAAACAGCACTTAGCATATGATAAAGTTCTGCATTATTGTGGTACATCCTCACATGGATAATCATGATCTGGATTTAATGAGAAGGGAATCTTCTGTGTGCCTGCTGGCCAGCCCTGCTACACAAACACACAAACACAAAGACAGATGACAAGAGTGGAATATTGGGGACACAACTCAAGCCATCAGTAAAAGAACAGAGTCTGACAGGAGCTGTCAGTGCATTGATCTGCATGGAAGGACATTGATTGGTTAGCAGTGTAAGAGGAGAATGAAGAGACATCTGCTGGAACAGGAGCTGGTCTCTGAATCTTCAGACTGCAAACGGCCGAGCGGTAGTGATGTACTGCATCAAATCCTGCGGTTCAGGACAAACCTCCTTAGATAAACTGCCTAGTTAAATTATGGCGGATAAATGAAGGAAAAACTAACTAAACAGACACTTTCCTACTTAAAAAACAACACTGGCAACAAATCACTTTTTATTTATTAATTTGCATCCTGAGTGTACATGTGTTGCATTATAAATTATGCATAAACTTCTCTGCAACGTGACAATTTGTGATGCTTTTAATGGCCTGAAGCATCGTCCTTGCCTGCAGCATGTTTCCAGTCTTACTGTGACCCGCATCACAGTGCAACAATGCAGGTGGCTTTGTTTTATTGAACAGAACGATACAGTACAGACAGGAAGTGACACAGCAAGACACATGAACACAGACATGTGATATAAGGAATATACTGTAGACTGCACCTGTGTCAGCACACTGGGCTGAATGTGGCATCATGGGAACCGAGGCATCATGGGAACTGTGTTGTCCATTCTCACTGGATAGGCAGCGTGTTTACTGGAGGTCTGCAGTCCTGCTCAAACCAATACAACAGTAACCACAAACATCACCAACAAGCACAACAAAAACGTTTGGATAAATGGTAACAGGCTCATCCTGTATGGTAGGAGGGCACACAATGAGGGTTTGCTGGAAAGACTCAGCTGGAAAGACTCAGCACACAGCTGGGTGGGGCGGGTGTGTAAGGGCACACTCGGCTGGGTCAGGCCTGGCATGTTTATAGTGGCCTGCTGGTACAGAGCCGGCTGGTAGTTCAATACGGGACACTGCTGTTCACAGACAGAGCTCCCGCAGGGGCCATCTGCTGGAGAGGAGGAAGACTCTGAACACAGAACCGAACATCTGAACACACACAGCTATGATTAATACACCATTCTGTGTGAGTTCTGAGGGGTTGAACTGATACAATTACGATTCTTAAAGAAACAGTTCATGCAAAAATGACAATAGCATAATTGCATATAATTACTCTTTTATCAGAAAATAAGAACTAATAAAATTACCCACAATGCAGCAGTACTCAACCGGCTGTGCTGATTCAGCTGACTGCTGAAGGTGACGGTGAGGTTGGCTGGGGGTGTTGGGGCTGGCAAACGGGGTCTTACTGTTGTCGAAGGTGGTGCACCTGCGCTTACAGAGCTTCTGCTCTCTCAGCCCGCAGGTCTGTGCCCTCCAGACGGCTCATGTTGACCTGATGAACACATGATTTTATTGCCATGTGTTACATTTCACTCACACTCACTATTACAGTCTGTATGTCAATATCATAGCAATTTCTGCAGCTTTGCTGTAATGAATAGTTAGTGCTGACTATAGACTAGTTAACCCTGTTTTGCATGGTGTGGCTCTTTAAAACCCTAGGTAGATTATTATCCTCACTGACACATTTCTTTCATCACATGATTTGTTCAGTCTTTACCTGCATCATGTCTTCCAGACAAAAAAATATATTTCCGAGCCTCTTTGTTCTTACAATGCGACTTATCTGTCAGTGATGCATTAGTTGTCTTTTCACGTTATCTGATGAGATCTGATCTATACAACACGTTTGTTCATGTGCATTAGATTAAAACACTCTCACACTTAAAAGACAGACCATGCAAAAATTGCATTGCAGTCTTGCATTCGCAGGCTCATTGTTTTTTCTTCTTGCATTAAAAATGCATTGCTCGAGACGAAGGGCTTTAACAGACCACCGTTCAGCAAACCTTCACATTAATAATCTGCACAGACGGCCACAGAAACACGACCGACGCCGGGGAAACGCTGGACAAAAACTGGGCACCATTTCCGGGTTGTGAACTCGAGCGCTGATTGGTCGTGCGAGTATCACGTGTCGTATAAATCGCTGCCTTTGACTAGTTTGGCTTCATGCTGCTGTTGATACGACAAAGTTGTTTTGTGCATGTAAATCATATTTTCCTAATGATAGGAATAGGTTCCTGTCTCCACCACAAGTGAAACGTCTGCACAATTGCATACACGTGATTTCCCACTGTAAGAATAAGGCAACAGGTGACTGGAAAAGTTTACTAGTTTAACATATATACCTAGTATTTCATTTTATTATTTAGTTATTATAACAATCCCTTTAATCAGTATGTGCACTAAATTGAATGGAGATGTTTTCACAAAGCTTCTTTAAGTCTAAGAGTTTGTATTACATTTCAGTGAAGTAGTTTCTTAGCTGTCAGGAATTATAATTGTTAGCAATATTGACTAAATAATAAACTCAAATTACACTGACAAATTATACCGTTACACACTCACACTGAAACTGATAAAGAGCAGAAGCGCAAATGCTTTAACAGAATATTATTTATTCAAACTGTAAACACAACATGACTATCTCTGATCACACGCTCCTCTGAAGAAGGATTTTTATTACAGTGTTTGCAGAGATGCTGAAGAAAAGCATTAATCGTGTTATCTGACACCAGAACTCTTCTATCAGGAGAAAATCTCCAGTCCAGTCAGAATGACACAGACGTCCCGTCCAGAAAGACATGATCTGCTGTGTCTGTATTCTCTGTTTGTGCAATTCAGTGATTTTGGAGAACACAACCTTTAACAGTTCAACAGGACATGAGAATTTATTGAGCTCAAACACATATCCTCCTGCCTATAAGAATATTTATTTTGATTTATTGAGACTTATTGCATAAACCACAACCCTTGAAAATAACTTGAAGTGCTTCATGAGAGCCAAACACTGCCATCAATTCTACATATTGCACAGAAACATAAATCATAGTGTTACATGGCCTGAAAACTGCCCCCCCACACACACACACATCACAGACAAAACTGACAAACAAGTCAATTCCAGTCATTTCTGTCCCGTCACAGTTATGGTTACCGCAGCACAAATCTGTTTTAGAACAAATGTCCACAGGAAAGCATGTTTACAGTTGCTCCTTTTCTGTTTAATAAAATAATTTGCATTATCGCTAACAGCAGTAAATTTCAAAACACATTAGAACTGTTTTTTTTTTTGTTGTTAAGGAATGATTGAGCTACAAATTTTCTTTCCATATCACACATAAAATCTGCATCCTGATAATGTAACAATGAAAACAATGACTTGATTTAGAGGCTGAAAATCTTGTTTGTTTCGCGGTCACAGCATTGGCTTCTCATATGGGACAGGTAACAGTAGAAAACGAGTTTCCTTACACATTAATGAAGTCATTGTGTCATGTGACCTTGTGGCCGTGTTACGCAGCGTCTGTCCGGAGAAAATCACAAGCTCTCAATTTTACTGTGGGACTGTTTCATTTTATTTGGTTGTGAGAAAACCTACTGATGTCCCGCTACCTATTTTGGTCTTAAAAAGAGCGCCGACCTCAGCTTCCTCCTGTCGTGTTTCTCATTGGGCGATTCATTCTTGTGCGATGCTCCGCAGAACATATTTCACCGTGTAGGCGAAGGCGGCGAATCCTACGATAACAAACAAGTTAGCGAGCGCTCCGCCCAGGAGTCCATGGTTACGATTGACCTGCTGTAGGTCGGGCGGGTGGGCTGCCCCCGGGGGCAGATTCCTGTTCAGGGGCAGGTGGCCGTTTTGGGCGTGGTGGGCGTCGCCGTCGGGCACCACGTCTGGGAGGGGCAGAGCTTGAGAGCGGGACCTGAGCCCCTCCTCCATGTGCTGCTTGTGTTTGATTTCCTGTTTGAAATATCGGCATTAGAATCATTTGAACGGTTCATGCATCTGATGCTGATGTGTGACCAGCGCAACACTCACTTCAACAACATCTGGAAACAGTTCGCAGAAGACTCTGTCTTTAATGTTGAAGGCAAGGCTCTGGGAGGCCAGCTGTCTCTTCTGCAAGAGGAAGAATGTTATACAATGTAATAGATTATTTATATTATATACTGAGTCAGAGGTTTCTCACTGTGAAGTCAGAAGTTTCAATGCTGCCGAGGGTCGGTCCCTTTTCCACCATGAAGCTCAGAAGTCCGGTCAGAATGGTGGAGACGGACCACGCCGGGTTCCACGTGTCCGGGTGGAAATCTGTGATGGAGAGACACAACCTGAGAGAGAAAGTCAATCAGCGCTTCAGTCAAACATCACGTGTGGTTGTTCTGTGACTGTTGAAGCTCTTTTAATCACCTGGTGTTACACTTGAATCTTCCGTTGGGTGTGATCATATAAATGCTGGGAGGCTTGAAGGGGAATTCTCGAGGGAACACGAGTTTGCCGTGATAATATCCACCTGAGGGAGTGAGCAGACGGATTGAAAAGGATGCTCAACGTGTAACTGAACTCAAACTGAAAATGAAAGAGAAACTCACCTTCATACGGTGTTTTCTCAGGACCACGTACTAGATAATGCCTGAAAACGAAACCAAATGAGAAATGTGATTAACATGTGATTGCGCATGTAATTATACGAATGAATACGAACTTTACCCAAACTACAGTCAGGGTTAAACTATATACAGGGTTAACCCAATCCATTAGATTTAATGGAATAGGTTTAAAACGAATGTTTTGTCATAATTGCATGTGATTTTTAGACAAGAAGTTTAAACAAGAAGTTCAAACTTTCCATTGTTTCTTAAGAAAGAAAGTACAACGCTGATTTTTTTTGTTCTAATTTCCTCATTTTTGGGACGTTTTGACTGAAGTGGAGGAATAAATGAGACTGAAGTCACACTCACCATTCCAGGATGTTGGAGGGCAGGGGTTCTGCGCAGATGTACGGGACTGGGTCTTTCTTGATACGCAGATAGTCTTGTTTTAATCTCTGTGTTGCTGTGGTCGGCGCTCTCTTACTTAAATTACTGCTCATCTGTGGATTCACAATCATAAAATACAACCTGAACCGCTTCCTGTGGCTTTTAAAAGGCAAAACCAGACAGAAACAAAACACACAACAGCATTTAAACCTGAAACACAACAACAGTGATTTATGATTTGTTGACATGAACACAAACATCAGTGCACTTTTAACTGTGTGTGTCTGAACACACAAGAACAACCAGGCAGACAGTGAAGATAATGTGCAGTGCGTTTAAATCACTCAGGACACGACGGTGGCATTTGACATAAGAGACATAAGAGGCTTAATAGTCAACATCGGAGTGACACGCGTAAAACAGCACGTAAGGAAATGAGACAAGAGATAAACGCAAGAGATCAGGCGTTTATAACATAATAAACTCTTCTCATCGTTCCTGATGTACGAACTGAACGTCTATGAACGTCTACGCTGACTGGTTGTTGTCTATGTAGGCATCTTACAGGGCTTTGAGGCAGTAACGTGCCAACGGGACGGGTGTTGTTGTCGGTCTCTCATACCTCTTTCAACGCCCTCCGAGGGATCTCCAGACTGCGGTGATATATCACTCCCCTCCTGTCTGATGTCAAACCTTCAAAAACAACAAACATGCAGCTCTTCAGCTAAGGCGAAGTTGTCATCTATCCCTCATGCCAATATGGCCGCCACAACACCAGGAAGTGATGGAGAGGAAATAAAAGCTCTGAAACGGAGCAGGAGGTCTTTAAAATAAAAGTCTTTCAACGAAACATGAGCAGTGAAATGGAGATAAATGTGTGTAAACTTATATGACCTTGTGCATGTAAAGGGCATGAGCACGTGGTTGGGCAGTAAATAGTCACATTGGGCTTGTTTTGTGAGCTTCAGATAGACACAGATCGCTAGTATGTGTCTCCATCTAGTGTTCAACCCATCATAAAGTATTACTGAATCACGAGGACAACGTTTATAACAACACCTGAACCCAGTTCACATCTGTGGTTTTGTCCAGTTAAACCAGCACGGCCAGTCAGAGAGCTCAGGCGGTCACGTGACATGCAAATACGCTGTTTATTGGCTTACGCTGCTGACGTTGCTTCAAATCCAGGAAGTCAGACGTCATCCTGATGAAGACATAAGATTTGGTCTTTTTTAATGAATCTTTCATTCTTTGTACATTTGGTGTAAAAGACACAAATTCAGCTTTGTTACGGACCGGTCGAGTAAGACGCTTAAGAAATGGCAGAAACTTTCAGTCTTCAGAAAGTCTTGGAAATATTCAGGTCATGTCTGAATGAGAAAAAGGAGGTTGACATTAAATATTACATCGCAGGCTGGCAGGAGCTGGTCAGGTGGGTACATGTTATATTACTATATTACATGTTATGTAATAGTGACTGGCTTTGATTGTGATTCATGTCGACAGTCTCAGTGGTTTCAGTCACTGATGTGGTAACTTTTCTCCTGCTGATATCAGGAGATCAGGTGATTTCTGGCCCTGAGTAGTCATGTTAAGTACTGTTGTCAGGTTAACGTTTTGTGGTTGTAACTGGTTTTAAGAAATACAAGCTAAATACAAAAATTAATTTGTTAATCATCTTTATTGTCTAATAACAAACACCTGGAAAAGAAATGGAAATACATTGAATTACATTAATGCGCTATCGTACTGTAATTAATAACCTAAATCCTTCGTCCTTGTCTCAGCTTCATGAATACTCTGGGAAGCGTGTTTTCCTTCATCTCCAAGGATGTGGTCAGCAAGATTCAAATTCTGGAGAACTTCCTTACAGGTGACACTGGATCCCACTACATCACCGTCCAGTCCATGGTGAAGTACGAACTGGAAAACGATCTAGTGGACCTCACCAAGCGGGGCAGCCACCCAGAATCAGGCTGCCGAACTCTTCTGAGGCTGCACCGGGCTCTGCGCTGGCTGGAGCTGTTTCTGGACAGACTTCGGACCAGCACAGAAGACAGCAAAACCTCAAGCATGTGCTGCGATGCTTATAATGAGTCTCTGGCTCAGCATCACCCGTGGCTGATCCAAAAAGGGGTGGGCTTGGCCTTCTGTGCCCTCCCGGGGCGGGACACGTTCTTTGAGGTGATGAATGCGGGTGACCACGCGCAGGTCGTGGCTCTGTTAGGAGAATCACTGCCTCTTATCTCTGAAGTTTACCAGATCACAGAAGACTTGTATGCAAAAAACAGCCTCCTGGAGTTACCCTAGATGAATGACGTATTCATACATGATCCTCGTGACACATGCTTGTTTACTATGAATATCCACTTTACGATTGTCTGCCTGTTCTGCAATGTTTAACACACACTTTGACACAGTATGCAGTTTATTGCATCACTTTTAAGGATTTTTTAAGGGTTCTGTTAAAGGATTCTACCATTTGGGCAAACCAGCTACATATTTCCAGGTGTTTATTGTTGGTCAAGTGGGCATTGAAAAGGGTGTGTTTTAATGTTTAAATCCAGAGAACAAATTTATTAAACTTTTATTTAAAGGTGAAGGATGTATATAATGTGTAATTAAAATGTGACATTATGTTGGAAAACATTCATTTAAAATCAAAGTACTGATGATTTGCATTTATTATACTTGAATCTATAGCTTTGTTAAAATTTGCAAAAGGGAAATTGCTGAAATGTACAGATTGTAAATACTGTACATCTGTACAGTATTGCACTAATAAAACATACATTTCTAGGATGTCTGTGTTTATTTTGATCATTGACATGTTGTATATCAAGTATAGATTCTAAACATCTAAACCTAAAATACATGAGAGTCCATTTCAGAGACATTAGCATGTTTACTAAAGCCATTACAGAAATAATAATTAATCTCGGAGCTTGTTTAGTATCAGCTGTATAATAAGGGCAACATTTACATGTATACAGTATTTAAAATATGTTTAACCTAATAATGTTAAATGCAATACAAACTGTGTCCCATAAATAAGAGTTTATGTAATCGTGCAGAAGTGTTGCCATGGAGACGAGGCCGCGTTGTCAACATTACAGGCGGAAATGCCTCGTGGTTTCATTTCTGCAACAACAGATGAAACAAGATCAGAACCGTAATAAAGGTACGAGGCGTTTAACGTGTGTTATGATTTTAATATGAAGAGCACGAGGCGTTTCTGTAAAGTTATGAAAGTTAAATGTTGTGCATAAGCTAATGTTGTGCTTTTGTTAAAGCTTGTTCGTCTGTCTGTCTGTTTAGCGTGCTGCTGTTAAATAGGTTTGATCAGAATTCAATGTCTTCTGGGAATAAGATGCATTTGGCCCGTCCCAAGTCCTCTAAAGGACGCAGCAGACCGATGATGTCCCATCTTCAGAGTGTGGAAACATCTGCCCAGCATCCTGTCTTTTCACCTCAACCTCCAGTCCAATCAAACGACAGGTCAAACCAGTGCCTTCAGATCCAAGCCACTCTGAGACGCAGAAGTCATCCCAGCCCAGAGATACGGGCTGAAGTGTTTGACAGAACATCTGAGGAGCCCGTCTCACTCAACAGATACAGAGTTCTGCCCTCCATAGAGAAGAAATCAGCAGAGAACGCAGAGAGGAAAGACTCACAGCTCAGCCAGGGTGGCAGCAGTCGCAGGATATTCAAGCATAAATGTGTTTCAAACGTTCCTGTAAAAGCTCAGAGCAATACAAGAATGAGGAACGTTTCAAACAGTCCTAGAACAAACCGAGCCGCTGTGATGTCAAAGAACACAGGAAGTAAAACAGATCTAATGCCTCGAGACGAACCACAACTGTTGCTGGCTGTCAGAAACCCATGCGGTCAAAGATTCAAGTGCCACTTCCAGCCAGCAGACAAACTGCAGGTGGTGATATCAAACGCTGAGGCAGAGTTCGGGGAGAACTATGAGAACTGTGTCATTGAAACGATGGATGTCCCTCGTCGGACGTTTACAAACCTCACGATGTCTTTAGCTCAGTGTGGAATCCTGGACAAATCACTGTTGTGCATTTCCCAAGTTGACAACAGTACAGATTTCACTTGAAGTAGACGACTGATGTGTGTTACTGTATTTATTTTAAACAACTGATGCTCAGATTTTTGATCAGTCTGATATTTTGTCCAACCAACATTTCAAGACTCACATTCTGCTTTTTTTAAATGAGTTGAACAGCTGAAAGCAACAGGATTTTGGGGGAAAAGTTCTGATCCTGTCAGATTAAAGGATAACTTTTCAAAATAAAAACACTTTGTCTTTGAACAGCCTGATTTGTATCATTTATTCTGGTACAGCAATAAATGCCTCAGAAATGCAATGAATGGAAAAGTTATAAACTGCAAATAACTGTCATATATTATGATTTAAAACTGCATGTCAGCTGCAGGTTATATTCCTGTGACATTAAAGGCATGAAGGTGAACATGAACAACACATCACACAGAAATGAGCCCACAGACAGTTTTTATAACAACAGTTATGAAAATACAATTAACAGCAAGAAAAGAAACAAACTGCAGCTCAATGTTTTTAAAGCACCAAACTCAAATTCACACCAGTCTCAAATGTAAACAGTCCAAACCAAAGTGCTTCGCTTCAAACAGCAAAAATGTAAACAGCAAAAAAAAAAAACTTTCTGCAGAACAGCCGTGCAGCCATTTCTAACACTATAACATTAAACACTAGGGTAACACTAGTACATTAGTATTCAGTGTGTATTTTTACCTGCTGCATATCAACACAAAAAAACATGCCAACTAATGTTCAAAGAAATTCACAGTTCAACTAACTCAAACCATCAAATCTCTCAAACTAAACCTCTGTAAACCTCAAAACTGAAATCTCTGCATTATATTTTCCAAAACAATATCTTAAAACTCTCAAATCACTTCAAATACAGTGACACTGTTATATATAAAGATAAGACTCTGTGTTCCTCATTGTAACTGTCTTTAGAAAATGTCTTGTGACATTTATTACTGTGACATGTTTGTGTTTTTGGTCATTGTATCTATTATAATTTGGACCCAATTTGCCGGCGCATGGAAATGTATTTGGGTACTAAAGTGCAAAAAGTAATAAATATAAATAAACTCTTATCTTAATTTACATTTTTATCTAGAGTTCTATCTTCTCAGATATCAACAGTGCTACACTCAAGAGAAACAAAAATAAATGTAGGAATTAGTCCTGCAACAATCCTTCACTAATCAAAAGATAAATCTGTCAAATACAATCTATTCAAACAGTCGCTTAACAGCTAAACTCAGAATCAAAACTATTTGGCACCGTGCTTGAGTTAAAGTGCAGAACCCTTCTCTTAAACTAAAGGCTAAGAGTTCTGTAAACATCTGTAGTAACGGCAGAAAATTTGGCCTCAGGCTTTATCAAACACCAATCCTGATGATGTCACAGCAGAGGTGATGATGTCATTTGTTTCTTCAGTTGGCAATTTTTTCAATTTCATCCAGATCGTCCGTGTCCAGCCTCATTATTTTCTTATCTGTTGCAAAGAAATAATTACAAAGATTTGACCAAATAACAGCAACACATAAAGCATGAACCAGACACTAAAGTTTCAATGTAAAACCACATCTGAATATTCTGTGTATATGTATTCAAATGAGCATCAATACTTACTAAAATGCCTCTCAATTGTCTTGAGAATCTCCAGGCTGCGCTTACTGTCCACCATGTTGATGGCAAGACCTCTCTTCCCAAACCGGCCTGTTCTACCAATCCTGTGCAGGTACGTCTCGTTGTCAGGACGACCGTCTCCGTCCAGAGGTGGGTCAAAGTTAATCACCACAGAGACTTGTTCAACATCAATACCTGCGTACGGCCAATAAGATTTTTGAATGATTACTGAAATTAATACTTTATTTTACCTCATAAACACAAAAATCTAACCAGAAACATTACATAGATATAGAAGGCTTAAGGTTGATGTATGAAGCTTTTCACATAACAGGTGTAAACACACAGGTACATTCAGGGCTTGCTAACAGCTAACAACTGTGAGACTTGCCTCTGGCACAGACGTTAGTCGTGATCAGAACTTTCTCCTTGCCATCCCGAAATCGCTCGATAACCGCAGCTCGCTGCTCCACCGCCATCTCCCCGCTGAGCAGCGCCACCTGGTGGCCCTCGTTTGACAGCTGCCCTGCCAGCCAGTTGGCAGTTTTCCGCGTCTGAGGAAAGATGATGCAGGATAAGAAAGAGAAACATCAGCCATCAGAAACGCTCCGGTTCAGCCGCTGACAGACTCACGTGACAGAAGATCATGGCCTGAGCGATAGTGATGGATCCATAAATGTTGCACAGTGCGTTAAATTTGTCCTCTTTGCTGCGACAGAGAACGTAATACTGCTTGATGGTGTCCAGCGTCTCTTCTTCTCGTTTCAGTTTGATGATGTTCGGATCTGGAATGACCCGCTC